>ML220151.1:0-39853 GCA_004786065.1 Ascodesmis nigricans | reverse complement strand
CAAAAACTGATCAACAAGCAAGCTCGAGCAATCACAGGTGCTCTCCGAATGACACCAATAGGGCCGTTGATATCAGTAGCGGGGCTACGGTCAGCGCAGTACTTACTCAACCGACAACAACGGAGATACGTATCACGGATCCTCGGGCTCCCGTCCAACCATCCAACGAGGTTCCTCATACCGCCGGACATATACCGCCTCACAAAAACTCAGAAAACCGTGGGGAGACTTCTACGGAGCAGAATCGAGGCAGCAACTACATTAGAAGCCGGGGTCGAAATAGTTCCCGACAGAACCATAGAGCCGACCATTCCAAAAGACAGGATACACATTGCCGATACCGAGAGAGCATCAGCCATAGCATCACAACATGCAATCCCTCTGAGAGGAACCACAATAGTCTGGGCAGACGGGTCACGTAACCCTGAAGGAAGCATTGGGGCGGCCACGGCGCAACTGGACTCGGAAGAACAGTGGCAAACAAGATTATGGAACTTAGGATCGACAAAAGAGGTGATCGACGCAGAACTATTCGCTATATCCGAAGCCCTACGTCACGCTCTACAAAACACTCTCAAAAACAGAGGAGACTCGGTCAATACGCTCAAAGTCTTCACGGACTCCCAAAGCGCCTTGAGAAGGATCCAATCAACGGAACCAGGACCGGGGTCTAACGTTGTGGAAGACATCAGAGAACACCACCGAAAGCTGAAAGAGGAGGGTATAGAGACCTACTTCCACTGGGTCCCAGGGCACCACGGTATCGAAGGAAATGAGGTTGCAGACGAAGCTGCAAAAGAAGCCGCCAGACAGAGCCAACACAAGAACGCGCGACGCTTCGGGGCGACCTCAATAACCTACGTCGCCCAGAAACTGAGAGAGAAAACGGGAAAGAAGAGAGAGAATGGGCAGCCAAAACATGCGGGAAATACTACCCGTAGCGATTCAAACTCCCCAGAACTCGGACACCTGACCGAACAGCAATGAAAACCTGTAAAAGCCTCGCGAGCAGATACTTCAGATTCGCTACAGACAAAGGCTTAACCGCGGAATACTTGAAACGAATAGGGAGAGCCACAAGCGACGAATGTTGGTGGTGCAGAGAACCTCGACCAAACCGAGAACACCACTTTAAAGACTGCAGACACTGGAGAAGGCAACAGGAGAAGCTGTGTAAAGACCTAAAGCAAGTTGACCTCACGAAAAGACACGCATTCTCCACTATATTTGCAGAACGGAGGGCCACAGCGGCCATTCTGAACTACTTGGAAACGACGGACGTAGGGAAGGTGCAGAATGACTCGGAAATAAGAGAGAGAAGAGAATCGGGCGGAAGGGTGGGGGTGGGAGCAGCAGGAAAAGGGAGAGGCTGGAGCAGAAAAAGAATGAGAGAGAAGTGGGAGATGTGGAGAGGAAGAAATGGAGAGGGAGAGGAGGGAATACAAATACCAAATTGGAAAGAAAGAGGAGAGAACGTGCTTAGCAGCGTGCTAACACAACTCAAAAGGCAGCCATCGCCAGAGCGTAAGGTCGGTGAGAAACAGGGTTGACGGTGGACGAAATTCTATGTAGAGTAGTTGACGCGCCATATCCTAAAGGGATGCATGCGCTTAAATGATATCAATCAATCAATCACATATCAGAGCGAGTGACTATTCATGCCGAATGACCAAATCCTTCGATCAAACAGTATAGATGCATTCGAAACATTATTATTGCTCGTACTACATCTCCCATGAATTATATTTACACATATGTATATACAAAGAAAAATAATCTGCGTCCGCGGGGTCTATGGGCACAAGCCAGACTCAAATCCGGGAAGTTCAAACGAGCGTCAGGGTATTCCAACCCGCATCACAGATCCCCGCCTTCTCATACACCATACACTCCCGTCTTCACTCATTCCATCATGCGATTCAGTCCTATACCATCCTCTCCGCTCTCCCGGCTTCTCCCCACCCCGGCGGTATCCGTTCCTCTGATCCTCTACTTGTTCCATGCACATGCGACTCCTTCACAGCATCTCCGCCACCACCATGTCCAAGCCCGTCCCGTCGCATCGATTCCGCAAGCTCCTCCGTTGAGCTCCCGTACCCATCATGGATGAGGGGTTTCTTCCGTATTGGGCCCATGCTGAGGGTGTTGCTGGGAGCGGTGGTGTTGGATTTCGAGCGACTGCGGGCAGAGGAGCCACCAAAGACGACGGGGAAGACTTTCTTGAGGAGAGGGCGAATGAGAGGGAGGGATGTGCAAATGATGGCGATATGTGATTCCGCGCTGAGAAGTGAGTTAGTTGAGTTCGGTCATTGGTAGGGAGATACGGAATAGACGAGGATACTACTTACACCGACCATAGGATGAACTCTACTTTATGGTATCCAGCATCTTTCATCGCATTTTTGTCGTGCGCGAGACGGTAGATGGAGACACATCGGCCTACGGCGGCAGCACACGCTCTATCATCATCCTCGTTAACAATTGTACCATCCCCGCCTTCGAAATATCGGAACTCACCCTCCGCCCAGCGAGAAGACAGCAATCAACGCAATCTTCTGAGGCCGCGGGACCTTTAGTTTCGACAACAACGGCATTGGTGCTACCCAAATCATCAAATCCATGGCAATGCTGCAAGCGGATGTTGTATACGACACGACGGTAATGTCCATGCACTTTCCCTTGGCCTTCAGCGTCGGGTCGGTTTGCTCCCACATGTATGGGATGGGGAAACAGGGGAAGAGTGCTAGCATGAAGTTGGCGATGGTGAAAGCGATCGAGACGGCGAATACGGCGATGATGAATTTCCGAGTTTTGGTGCCTTTGATGGAAATCCCCATGAGTTGGAAGACCATGCTAAATTTGATGAAGGCGATTGCGATGACGAAGAAAAGATTGTTAAGGTAGGAGGTCTGATGGAATCATTGTCAGCTCTGGTTACTTTGCACGCACAACTTTCTTCAGGATTCGTTGCTCACCTTTGCCAGCTCCACAATATTCCCGAAATCCATATCCCAGATATGATCGCCTCCACCTAACCGTGCATTCATCACGATGAATACAGCCTGAAGAACCGCAAATATCACACCGGGGATAATCAACCAGTCCTCTATCCTCGCAACCTTCAGGATGACGAATCGGCAGTACGCCCGGAGTAGAAACAACGCCATCATGGTCGAACACATTCCGATCGTTGCACCGGCGAGAAGGTGCCGCCGTGTATCATGTGGAAGATTTTCATTGTCGGCGAAAAACCCGTCGAGACTAAATTTGTTGCCGCCGCTTCCAATACTGCCTACAGATGGTGATGATGAAGAGGACATGTTGGAGTATTAAAGTATCGCGATGTCTTGGACGAATGTGGCGTGAGGGTATTTGATAGCCTCGAGATCGCGAAAGACCGCGATGATGGCCGACGATCGAGGATCGGACGATGTGGTGGGCTGGCGATAGTTTGGCCGTGGTGTTGTGTAGCGGTGATGAGATGCGATGATCGTATGTTTTCCTTCACCTTGCGCCAGACAATCCTCCTCGCAAAGCCAGATCCAAATGTTAATCCCAGACGTAGATCTGTCGATTATTCAATCGCGCCGTGGGTTTGTCGTCCAGCGCTCCCGTAAGTCCAGTGCGCCGTATGCTTCAACTAAATCCCCCTGCGGCGTTCGATGGTGTTGTAGCTGAGAGCGAGAAGGAGGCCGACAAAGGGAGAGTGGGCAGCGGCGCGACGACCCCAGGCGCCTTTGGCTTCCTTCCTAACACTTTTGAGCTTGTCAATAACGAGTGTGGGTGGTGTTAGGGATCGTGGGAAGTGGGTATAGGAAAAACAACTCCTCTCGCAACACGCGCGAAAGCTGGTGGCGCACCCGGCTTTATTTCATTCTACCGTGCGGGAACCTATAGTACTATACGCACTTAATGTAGGAGGAAAATCCTGGGGATGCTGATAGTGGGTGGCTTTCCACCAGATGCAGAGAAGGTGGATATACTGCATGCCCTGGTCCGGACCGCTTGACATGCGCTCGCGGGATGCAGCTAAGGTGTGAGAGGGCTGGGAAAACACCAAAATCCGGTGTCACAATCCGCGATCTGTGAGAAAACGGGATGGCGAAAGGTACTGACTGGAACGAGATGGACCGTGATTTCGGTCTTAGTCTATGACCGTGTTGGTGAGCGCGATTGATGTCAGTGGTCTTTGTTGATGACACTATCATGTAGTCCACACGCTCTTGATTCTCTCCTGATTCAAGGCTTTCCCAATGGAGGTGCCTGAAGAATCCGTCTCTACAGCTCCATCAATACACAACGTTTCCCCAACCCCGACCCATCCATGTGCGACCATCGAACACGTGGAAACGCCACCCTGAATCTAACAAAAAAAGGAGAAACGCAAACACACAGACACCCGCCTTATTCTTCTCCACAACTCACCATCCCCAAATCTAACTCTCGTTACTTTGTGGAATGCGCGTAGCAGGACATTACTGCACCGCTGATTTTTGCTTTCCACCCCGCCGACCGTTTTAGGGAGCCAGTTTACCGGTACTTCACCGGTCACTAGTTCATCATGCTCGCTCCTCTCCACTCTCTCGAGACCGTGATAACGGGCTCCGACACCACACGAACGGTCATTTCGTTTCATATCCTCTTCCGCTTCGTCGCGGTTCCTCGATGTTAAGTACGTACTACTTGCACTCCATGCCTAGGCACATCACCCATCCATCCACACTCCCGCATCCCCCGTCGCAAATATATCAACCACAACCCCATTCAGCAGCCATGTATGTGTGTATTCAGCCGCCACCGCATTGAGAAAACCTGAACAGAAACCTTTTCGAAAAAACCACATGCACGCCGTGGCGTTGAACAAGCTAGTTTAAAGTACATACTTCGCCCATACATAGCCGGACCTGCATGCGCTCGGAGGACGGGGCAGAGATGGAGCGATGGGATGGGATGGGATGGGGGCTATGGAGAATGGAGATTAACGCCCTTGCGGATAGAGTGCCCAGCCTTGGGCTGCGGTGGCGGCGACAGCGTCATGGTTCCAAGGTGACCAGGTCGCGGTTAAAGTTGAAGACAGCATATCCCGGAGTGGGAATCTGTTGGAGGGGATTGAAATCATGGTTGGTGATGAGTGCGACATCGGGGTGTGTGGAAATATATAGTGAGTGACGGTGGAGCTTGGTGGGGAGGAGTGAGGAAGGGGAGGGATAGATCGAGTGTGATTGATATGACGTTGGAACAAAGATGAGACACACATCCGCCGCCGTCGTCGTCACGAACGAATCTCATCGGCCCAGGCGGCGGGGCGATCATTCGAATCGAATCGAAACAACGAGGATCTTCAGACGGACGCGACGGCGATCATGGTCATGGATCCACACAGCATTATCTGATGTAGAAAAATGCGGAAATCAGCTGTTGATATTCTGCGGTGAACAGTACAGTGCTGTGGATCTCGGTAGGTTATCGGTATGTAATGGGGATCATTTTGGTGTCGATGCGATGCACGGATGGTACGAGCGAGAAGAGTCTCGAGCATCGTCGTAAGGGATGCGGGGTAGAGATGGAGTCGATGAAGTCTTCCTCAATGACTTCCAGATTGAAGTTGAAAGCCCGTATGAGAGACTCGAAAAAGTGGTATTGATGGCTGTTGGCAACGTCGACACTCGCAATTATAAACCGAGTGATTATTCATTCAAAGTGTACTCGCACCAGCTTCAATTCTTCTCATCTCACGGCATCTCATCGCAGCCCATCCACCATTTCCCCCACTCAACCAACTATCCCAACCCAACCATCCCAACCCGATCCAACCCTCCACAGCCTTGGGTTAGCCCAGCAACCCAGGACCAAGACCTCCCTCCGCAACAACACGCAGCTCCGTCCACTCCCTCCACGGCATCTCCCTCAATCCCCCTCCGCCGCCCACAACCCTACCTCTACTAAACTTCCCCGATTCAAGCTGACCGAGCCGATCAAGCTCACCACAGCACCGAAAACAAGCCCCCGCATCATGAACACCAAGTGCCGACCCGTAGCGGCATCATCTCCCCCCCACTGCACTCCTCACAACCGCAACCACAACTCAACTCCCGACTGCGGCCCCGCGTCTGGGCAGGGAAACGGCACTTCCCCAGGTCTTGGTGTTTGTTGGCCTCGATCTTCAATGCTGGTACTGGTATGTAGAGATGGGTCGATCGATACATGGCACGGCATACCTGCCATGGGCTGTAAGCTGAGGCGTGGGGTTGCAACACAACATCGCAACATCACAACATCACACAACACGGCGTGGCATGGTTTGAGGAAAGTGGGGGGCAGGGGAGTCGGAGAATGGGGCGATGGGGCGATGAGGAAATGGTTATGGTTACAGCTCACGGAATATTACATCAAAGCGTTGTAGCGTTAGAAACGAGTGGAATCATGGGTTATCACACACAATACCTGATCTCGAAGGTGAGTTCAACTGCGACGTTGCGCGGTGTGGTAGCAGTGGCTGGAGTATCGTGATCATATCCCGGAGATGTGGAGGAGCATGGAATATACTCTACACTTCAGGAGGCTTGAGTTGGTTTGATATGAGTCGGCTCGGGTTCGGGAACTTGAAGCTGCACTGGTGGCGAGCGTGGATCGGTTAGAAAACGGGACAATAATGCACAGTATAGCTAACTTGAATTATGGTATGGTATCCAAACTATTGTAGTCGACTATCCCCCCAACTTCATTATAGGAACAAAACTAAACCGAGGTCCCCGAAAACGGATCCAAAAGCCGAAAACGAAAGCCAAAACTCCAACTCCAAATTCATTTCAAGAACGCGGAACCCAGAACTTAAAACCAACCAATCAACCATTACGAACCGGCGCAACCCATTATAGTAAACCAGAACCACAACACAGCTCTTCACTCGCAAAACCGCGACAAATTTCACAAACTCCAAGCCAAAGAACCCCCTCCAACTCCCCTCCCTCCTCCTCCCGAATCTCTCCAACCTCTACCCCCTCATTTTCCACCCCACACAACCCCCCTCCTCCCCTCCCCCCCCTCCCCTCCCGGTCTCCCCCTCCAAGCTCTCCCAATAACCCTCTCCCTCGCCTCCTCCACCCCCATCCCCCCTATCTCCTCCCTCACCCTCGCCACCACCCCCGCAACCCATGCTACTGACACTTCCACCCCATCAACCACATGTTCCGCACCGTTCGTGTTGAGTGCCACCGCCGTATCCGGAGCCAGCAAATCCGCGTCCAAGTTCCATACGCGGTCGTTGCCAGTGGGGAGGAAGATGCGCTGGAACCACCACTGCCGCTTGTGTGATGCTGGGGGTCCAGGTGTGGGTGATGAGGTGTCAGGGGGGTAGATACCGACGCGGATATCCCTCCTCCGAGTCCTCCGTCGTTGCCTCCGTGTAAAATCTGTGAAGTCCGAGCCGACCCCAATCCCGCCGCCAGCTGGTCTGACCACCACAGCCCCCAGCTCCCCCACCGCCTCGAGCGCCCACTCCACCGCCCTACTCCCTCTTACCGTTTCTCTACCACCATCAACATCACTCCCGCCAACCCCAAGCGCAACGACGCCGCGATCTGTGTTTCCAGCGTTCGCCATATCCCGCACCACCCAAGCCAACGCGCTCAGAAGTCCGCTAACGCTCCCCAGCCCGGCGTCGTCAAATATCTTGATGGCGGTGATGTTGGAGGTTATGGTGCACCCAAGGTGGGAGGAACCGAGGATGCTGGTGATGGCAGTGCCGATGCGGTGGGTGTCGGTGTCGGTGGAGCGGAGGGCGGCGTTGTAGCCGAGACGGACGCGGGAGGAGGAGGAGGAGGAGGAGGAGGAGGGAGGGAAGTGATGCGGGTAGAGGGAGGTGAGGGTGGAAGGGGGGAGGGAGAAGCCGGTGGAGAGGAGGTAGACTGGCGGTGATGGTGGCGGTTTCGATGCTGATGATGCTGAAAAGGAGGAGGAGGCGGATGATGATGATGAGGACGAAGATGGTGAGAAATCGGCACCAAAAACAACCTCCCGACTCTTCACCATCTCCGCTCTCACCCTCCCTCTCAGCCTCCTCCTCGGCGGCAACGGTATCGTGCGATCCGGCTCGATAAACGCCACATCCGGGAGTGTTTCGAGGGCGGAGTATACGATGCGTGGGAGCTCGGCGGTGTAGGCTATGAATCCCCCCCAAGTTCCATCCCCCTTCCCTTCCCTATCCCCCTTGTCCTTCCAATCCCCCTTTCCCTTCTCTTGCCCACCCTCATGTCCTTCTCCTCGAGTTTGACTCCCGGGGATTTCGAATACCTCAACCCCCATATCCGCCGGCACCGTTCCACGCACCTCCTCCAACCGATGTTGGAGCCTCGCGAAATGCCGCTCCAGCCCGCCGAGGTGCGGGTGCAGCACGACGATGTAGCAGCCCGGGATGAGGGTGGAGAGGTCGGCATCGTCGAGGAGGGAGGAAGCGAGGGGAGCGGTGGTGGGGTTGTAGAGTGGTGGAGGAGGGGGGAGGGAGTCTGAGGCGATGTGATTTCCATGGTGGAGGGCGAGAAGGATGAGGATGATGATGATGATGAAGAAGAGGAGGAGCGGCGGGCGGGGGAGCATCGTGGGTAGGTGGGACGTAGTGGTGATGAGGGGCTATGGCGGGGGGAGCCCAAGAGCGGTGTCCGCTGGAGTTATGACCTCCTCGAGTCCTCCGCTGTCTCTGCTGGCTCGATAACCCGCGTTTCTTCCTGTTCCTTCTTCTTCGCCGCTTGTTCTGGACCAAACTCGGTGCTTTTCCTCCTCGCTACCGTGGCCCAAACCCCGCGATCTCGACACAAAAATTCCCGGCCTCTGCTGTGCAACTTTATCCCCATCCCCTTTTTCCTTCCTCCGACTCGCTCTCCCTTCACCGCTCACAGTCCACAGTTTTTTCTCCCTCCTCCAGTCGAACCTGCCTCTTTTCGTAACCGTAATCCTTCTTGTCGTCGTCACTATCGTCCCCTCTTCGTTGCTGCTCGTTCGCTCTCTCGCCGTCGTGTTCGTCCGTTCCTTCTCTCTCGTCCTCGTCCGGTCAAATCCGCAAAAATCAGCCCATTCCCAGGGCCAGTTGCTTCGGTCGGTCACTAGTTGACATATCAAATATTAACGCGAAGGAGAAGCTTATGATTTCAGGGTCCAGATGGTCGCGGGGGTGGTTTCACGTGGTGGTGGATCGGCGTGCTGGGATGCTGGATGCGGTAAGCTTAATTTGCGAGGTAGGCTTTAGCGCAGGGAAGCGAGATTGAGGTTGAGTTTGAGGGTGCTGATTTGAGGAATCAAGGAATCAAGGAGTCGACAAGGAGGAAGTGCAGGAGAGGAGTTGGAGTGTGTGTGGAGGAAATGGAGAATGGGAATGAGAATAGGAGGAACATGGGAAACCCAGGGACTCGGTGCGCTTCAAATATATCTTCCCAATCACCTTCACAATGTCACCCAAATGCCTTAAAGATCATGACCGTCGAGTAGTATCATGATCCACGTTTCCCTAGCTACAATAGACAAGGAAAATCACAATCCCATAATAAATAGTATACGAGTACATAAACACATGACACATATTCGACTCCCGCAACACCGACTCCGACTCCGGTCCAAAAAAAAAAAAAAAAAAAAAAAAAAAAAAAAAAAAAAAAAAAAAAAAAAAAAAAAAAAAAAACGTAACGTGACTCCAAACCCCGTAGCAGATATAAACAAAACAAAAACATGAAAAAGAGACGCAATATGGACAATCGAGGCAACACCGTACGAACTTCACGTGCTCCTGATATCAGGAACTCAAACTCCAACCCGCGCTCAACACCAGCCACAGTACCGTACCATGTCAAGTTTGCGCGGAAACGTAAGATGCATGAATGGATGGATGGATAACAACCCAGAGCTATCTAGATCCCGCTGCGGGATGTTGTTGAGAATGGGGCGGTGGATATTGTTGTTGTTCCTGCTGTTGCTGATGGTGGTGGTGATACTGCGGAGGAGGAGGAGGAGGAGGATATTGTGCATGCTGTGATGTTTGATGTTGATATCTCTGTTGAGAGTATTGTCCGTGTTCCAGATATATCGGTTGTTGATACTGCTGATACACCATCTGCGCGAACAGCGGAGGCGGGGGTGGTGTATCATTCTGCGCCGGATTATGTGGGTACTGTTGCTGGTGCTGTTGTTGGTGCTGGTGTTGGTGCTGGTGTTGGTGCTGGTGATAATGATACCCATTCTGATTCGGAACTTGCTGCTGAAGCCGCGGCGACGCCCCCGGGGACTGCAACAATTCCTGCCCCTGCGGCGACTCAGATTGGCTTCCACCCCCACTCCCCGGTTGCTGATGCGGCGAAAGTGGACGGTATTGCTGTTGTTCCTGCTGTTCCTGCTGTTGCTGTTGCTGTTGAATCGGCGATGGTGGTGGTAAACTTTGACGAGCCACTTGATGCGGCGACCCCGGTTGTGAGCCCGCGCTCACCGTGCGCCGCCGTTTCCTCCTCTCATCCGAGCTTGACGCCGGGCTCGGAGGCGGTTGCATTGATCCCGAGCTCGAGGGGGTGGGGGGGTCGTCGTCGTGAGGGCGTTTCTTCAGTTGCGGCGAGGAGGAAGTGGTTGTCGATATTGTCGATATTGCTGATATTGTCGATATATCTCCCTCCTGAGGGGCAGCGGTGGTGATCAGCGTCAACGAGAGTGGCGGAGAAATCGGGCGAGGCGGCGGCGGCGGAGGAGGAGGCCCAGAGAGTTCAATCACACTGTGAACATACCCGTCCTCAGTTGCCGTGGTTTCCCCGGAAACCCATTTCTCGCACCCCGTGGTCTCGTCCCAGAAGCGGTAGGATATCCGGCGCGTGCGGTGGTCGGTGATGCGGAGGGTTGTGGAGACTTGGTCGCGGTCGGCGGGGTGGATGGTGGCGAGCCATTGTTGGGTGGATTTTATGGATGAGAGGGAGGAGATTGAGTGGAACCGTGGGTTGGTGTGGAGGATTGTGGGGGAGTTTGTGGAGTGCGTTGCGGTGATTATGCCGATTCCGCGGTGTTGCTGGGGGGGGAGCTTCGGGGCCGGGGAGGGAGAGCGCGATGAGGAGCGAGGTGTTGACGCCGTTTGATCCTGAGCTGGAGATATCGATATCGGCAGAGGAATCCCACGCTCCCCCAAATGCTCCATCACAGCCTTTAACCGGCCCTCCACCTCCTCCCTCTTCTTCCGCTCCATCTCCAGCCGCAACGTCCTCTGCTGCAGCATCGCAAGACACATTTCCCACCCCCTCTCTTTGCCCTTCCTCCCCGCGGCCATTCCAACACCACACATCATATCCCCTGCGGGCGTCACGACCGCATGGCTCTCACACAGCCGCTCAAACACCTTCTCCAGCCCGTCGTCCACGAATGCGTTCATATTGTACCCGCAGAGTAAACTCGCGTCCCGGCCCCGCAGAAACGCCTCCCACACGGTTTCCAGCTCCGCCGCTTGCTTGTGTTCCGCGCGCTCACACAAGATGTTGACCAGCTCGCCGTAGACGAGGAGTTTCGGGTACTTTGCCTGCAGCCGGGTGAAGAGCGGAGTGAAGTAGTCGTTGAACCGCTGCGCGGATACTTGGCCGCCGGGGGTGAGGTGCTCCAGGATCGCTTCGGCGGGGGCGATGAAAAGTTGTTCTCGTTGACGCAGTGCATCCGGAGCGAGATTTTGAGAGCGGAAGTAGAGGTCCAACGCGTCGAGATGGGGTTTGGTCGCGACGATGATGGCCGCGTGTTGCGAGGAGAAGAAGGACGGCAGAATGTGAGACGAGATGGCGGTGAAGAGTGAGCTTTCCGTCGTGTAGAACTGGATCTGGTGCAAGTGGTTACGCGGGTGGGTGTGAGTGTGAGGATGGTATTGAGGGGCTGGTGATGCTTGGATGGGATGCGTATCCGAAGACCGACTGCTGGTGGAGCCCATGGAGCTTTTGCGGCTGGGTTTAGAGGAAGGCATTGGGGACTTTTGCTATCCGGGTTCCTGGCCTCGTATCTTTGACCTCTTCTTCTTCTGGTCCCCAAGTGTCCTCGTCTTGTAACCGAGTGATCGTCGCTGTGCCGTAGTAACAACCCGCAACCCAGTTACCTCCCTCCCTTCCTTCCTTCCTTCCTTCCTTCCTTCCTTCCTTCCTTCCTTCCTTCCTTCCTTCAGTATCGCTTTAAACCCGCACCTTCGAAACACCTCCCACGATCCAAGAGTCTGGTCCAAGCAACGATCTCCCGCACCCGCAATCGCAACAAAATCCCCCCTTCCTTTCGCTCTGACAACCCAGTTATATCGCGGACGCGGACGGGAAGAGATAGATGTCGACGGATAGTAGCAGCTGGCGTGGTATAGCACCGGGGAGGGATGGGCCGACAGAGAGGGTCGAGTCAGGGCTGTTCCAGATGTTACCAACGTAGTGGTAAAGGAGATGGCCGGAACCGCGGATGGGGAGGAGGGGGGGCGGGCGTGGTTGGGAAGTGTTTGATGTTTTTTTCGTGCGTGTGATGTGGTGTTGTGTGGTGGAGATCGGAATCGTCAGATGATGGAGAGTGAGTGTACGTGTACTGTAGTAGTCCAGAGCCTGTATCCTTCCTGCGACTCCTCAAATACGACAGATGGACCTCGCAGATGCCGTGTCGCTCTTTCTGATAGCCGAAACACAGGCCTTCGCGCTGCGCACGTCGTCGTCGTTGCTGTTGATGCTCGCAACTAGTCGTCTTGTATCACCGGTCCAACTCGTTGCACGGGGTTCAAACTTCGAAGTGCAAAATCGTCACGAATCTCTCTTTCCCAAGCCGGGCCCCCCATCCGCTTTTGACCTCCCCCCATGGATCTTATGGTCCCGGGGAGCCGCGCAGAAGGGGGGGCAGAAAAAAAATCAGACCACTTTTGCTGCTGAGTTGGAAATGATGCAGCACGGAGTTATGATGAGGACAACGACGACGACAGGGCAGGTATGATGCTGACCTATACACCCCGCCGCGATATAGATAAACCAGGGACCTCTTTCGAGGGTTCCTTGGTTGACGGTGGGAGATCGAGAGATCTACGCGGAAGAATGAACCCAAGTATAACCCACAGAGTCGGTTTCTCGCCGCGAGTTCGGTGTCGTCCGTGTTCATGCGTGCCATCACCATTGGAGTTGAGTCGAGCAATCCCACTCATCCACCCCACAACCATCAAACCCTCATCATCTCAACGCCCACCAACCACCATCACCCACAATCCTCACGCTCGGTGCCCCCCGGATCGCCCTCCACCCCAGTGCCCGCAGCAAGATTTGAGTATCATCCCATCCCATCAGAAACGCCCGGTTTCGATGTGTGACGATTCGCGACAGTTGGTGTGATGCAGGAATCAGACCACTTTCGTGTTGAGAGCGGCAGCGGCAACTGGGAGTTTTTTTTTTTTCTTGGCGATCACGTGGCGAGGCTGAGGGCTGAGGGAGATGACGTGATGATACCGTACCAGTGTCTTCTCTCTGGGGTTCAGAGTTGGAGAACCGGGTTGGTGGGGCTGACACTGACACTGGAACTGGGGCATCATATTCAGTAGGCAGACGAGGCCGTTCAGAATTGAATCGCCGCGGGTGTGTTAAGCTCCGAAGTGATGAATGTCGAAGTACCGTAGAGGACTCGGCCATAGCGGATGCTTCGGCCCACTGCTTTGGACCACGGAAGCCAGCGGGAATCGACGCGATACACGATGCCCAAACATCCCAGCAACAAGTTCAAGTTCGTTCCGGTAAACTGGTGAATGCGAGTATCCGTTTATGGCGATTGCAACATCCCGTACCTTCTCTCCAGCCACTGTTCGGGAGCCTGACATTAGCCTCGTTGTCGCATGCCCTGGTACTGTACCCGTACCGGTACTTCATCCTCCAGTCGTCGACCCAGGTCTGAATCGTAACAGCTCGAAACATCAATAACCTGAGCTTCCATATCAGCACATCAATAACCTGAGCTTCCATATCAGCACCAGCACCAACCCCTCAACCAACTCCCACAGACACCATCGGCGCCTCACTTCTCGTCCACCGCCCAGCGTACTCCTCCTCCATCTTCTATCAGCCCGATTCACCACACCCTATGACGCTCCGCCCACTCCGAGCACCAGACTCCAGCAGGAACAGTTCGGAGAAGTTGGATCAGTTGTCATCAGGAGGAATCGCCGGTCATACGAGAAAGCCGAAAAGCAGAGAGAAACAGCGGAGGCGACATCAACGGCGCTGGAGAGCATGACTGAGAAAAGAACCTGAGCCACAGCAGTGAGACACTCTGAGTGAGTGGTTGCGATGCGAGATTACGTGATGCTATGGTAAAGTCATGGGGTGTCACTTCGCTCATTGGTCGTGAGCTGAGGTGTGTGGTGTTGGATGGTGGAGATGGAGTTTGGAATTTAGGGGTTTGGGAGGGAGGGTGTGGAGATACATCCCCGCGTCTATGAGATATAGCTCGGTCTAGTTGTGGGTGCACGGAAGATCTGTCGGGCGTTGGGCTTCTCCAGTTGCCAGTGCCTGCTCTCCGCCGGTATTACCTTTAGGATCGGTACTCCCGCCTGGACGATATTTCAGTACCGTACTTTAGACCCATATTACTCTAATCTTACGTGTAATCGAAGTATATCTTACTTTACAATGCTGTATGTGCACCCTAGGCTATGAACCAACCCAAACCCGAAAAGAACAAAGAAAAAAAAAAAACTATTCCAGAACAAATCCAGGGTATGAAACAAATATACGACAAAGAAAAAACCACATAACGGGGCATAAACCAACGTAAACTCCGGCCCACCAACACCCACGAGCGAGAAATCGCTCGCTCGCAGACGTCGGTATTCATGACTGCTCGTTCTTCCGACAGAACCACCCCACCTCTTATCCCCCGTGCGGGTTCCTCCTTCCATCCATCCCCTCCCCATCTTCCACGACATCCCGCCTCAAAATCCCTCCCACGCCTTCGTTCTCTCTACACCGGGTATCATGGTCCTCTCCTTCTCAACCGGGCCCTTCCCGGCACCAACCACCGATGCCTTCGACTCCCCCCGACTCTGCAACCCCTCACCCGCATCCTCGACCGTAATCGTGACCGTCCTATCCGTCTCGACGATAATCCTCTCCGTCTCGCTCTCCTCATCAAACGCCAAGCTGCGCGGAGCATGCGGGTCCAACGGCTTCTTCGACATCTTTGATGAGAGATGGTGTTTTGAGCCCCGTGCGTAGGCATTCGATGGTCGCATGTGGTAGGAATCTGCGGGGTGCGAGTGATCGGTGAGGCCGAAGCGGTGGAGGAGGTTACGGAAGAGCGGGCGGAGGGTGGCCATGCAGCCCGCTGTGATGCCAATGCCTGGTTCGACTGTAGACCAGATGGCCATGTCGGTGGTGCCCCAGAGGAAATCGTCGACGTCGCGAAGGGCGTGGAGGTAAGGGAGGCGGACGACGGTTGCGGTGGAGCCACTGGGGATAGTCAGCCATGGATTCAACACCGAGACGAATTGTTGTCTTTTCGATACTCACATGGCGGCGAATCCGAGGATTCCGGCGACCAACATTTTCCGATTCTTCGGCATGTTGAGATCCTTGACGATAAAGAATGGGACGATGCCGATAGTCCAATCCACCACCGCGTTCAACGCACTCGCGCAGTATGTAGTGTATACGACTGCATCCAAGTTGATGCACTGATCGATTCCGCCTGGAGAGATTTCCCACCACGCCGAAATCGGGTTGCATTGGAATATGACCAAGAAGACGTATCCGATACCGAAGATGAGGGAGCCGATCATCACGCCGGCGAGGATCCAGACGTGGAGGCGCGATACGGCAATGCGGAAGAGGAAGACGCAGAGTGACATTTTGAGGATCGTTGAGGTGACGACGTAGAAGATTTCACAGAAGTACCAGTACTGTTTCTTGTGCGTCAGTGAATGACCTCATTGACGTTTTAGTGCCCCCGGATAGGCTCCGGTGAGGATGGGAAACCACCTGGGACTTACATGTAATGCTTTCACCCGCTCGCTCGGTTCGATGTCCCAATAATGTTTCCCGGTTCCATGGGCGGCGCCTCCCAATTGGCATGACAGATACACTGTGAATGTCAACTGTAATTACTGTCAGTGATCAGAATCCCCAACTCATCTTCTTTCTCCCCGGGCCATAAAGCAAGCGCATGTTCGGAGGTTACAGGGAGTCTACATACCACCGCGAACACCATCAACCAATCATCCCACCCAAAACTCTTCAGCATCCATGCCCTCACATACGTGCGCAGAATGATGGATAACCAGCTCAGCACCAGGAAGAATATCGCGATGGCGACGATCTGTTGGCTGCGGTCCTCCATCGCTCCGGGTTTGTCGGCTTGATCGATATATGCAGTTCAGCCCGTGTCAGCTGCTCCGTGCGATTCGGCGGTGGGTTTCGTGTAGGCGAATTATAGTCCTGGTTTATTCGTGGTAAGTATGTCGATGACAGCCTCCCTCCTCCCCGCAGAAAAAAGTTTCGAAAAAGCGAGCGTGAAAGAAGATCCAGAAAAGCTTCCAACCCCAAGCCAGGACGTGCCGGGCACCTGGGTTTTCTATTCTTCTCTCGAATCCCGGCCCCGCCGCCCCACGGGAGGAAGGGCCGAGCCATGGCTGTTCAAGACCTTTGGTTGGCATGCTCGCGTGTGGGTTGTAGACACTCAACAAGGGTAGTGGTGGTTGGTTTTGCTGGTGTGGATCTCCTAGGAGGTGAATTATGGATCGTCTGGTTTCATGTGGTGGGTGGTGGCAAGGAAGAGAGAGGAGCATGTTCAGGGTGGCTCGGACACCGAATTCCCTTCTTGACACTTGAAGACCATGGCACTGGACATCGAACGCGACTACCGGCGCTTGTCTATATCAATCAGTACATATCACCCCCAGACAGACGACATATCGCGGAATAACATACGATATCTTCATGTACAGTACCTGACGCTGAAGTTTGGTGGCGAAACCTTTTCAGAATCCCCTCCCTTCGGATAAGCCACAACGACCAGGTATCCATCCGGCTTGAATAGTTCTGAATCATTCTTCTTGGAACCCGCGCTGGCATCTGTGTGCGCCCCCTATGATAATGGAAGATACCCCTTTCGGAGTTCAGGTAGTCCACCGTCGCTGTAACCAGCGGTGATGGCGGCCGCGTTGGTAATAAAAAACCTCGTGGCAAGCGACCGTTGAAGATCGCCATGCACGAGTGTGGCCGAAATCGGTAAAGCCGTGTGAGAGTTTGAACACCGACCCACTTAGTCCACACAGATTCACGTGAGGAGAATTGAGGGTTTCGTTTATGTGGGAGGCATATGAGATGAGATGAAACGGGATGGAAAGCTTTGTAGACGAGAGGTGGTTGCTGGAGAGGGCCTCCAGGGCCTGGAGGCTTGGGTACTCTGCGGCGCTGGGCGAAAAACGTGAAGTGGACGTACCGTATATACCGGTCTTTGAAGGAGTCCGAGCACCCGCATTGGTAAGAAATATTTCCCGACCTATATCGGTATATGGGGTACCGGTATCATCTTCCGCGCCAGAAATTAGGCAACCTGGGAGACCAGGCGCCAGTCTCTTATCAACATCCACCCCGCATCATGACCCTCTGTCCTCATTTCATCATCCAGATCCATCAGATTTCATCGCATTCGCCATGCGCATCCCCAGCCCGCTGTGCAACACCAGGCCAGGCGCCGGGCGTACAGAACCGAGGCACTGCACATCATCACCAACACGTGGGTAACATTAACCGATCATTTCTCGTGACTCGCGGATGCGCCGATGATCGACATTGAGTTTTGGCCTGTCTCACTTTGGTCCGGGTGTGCGGAATTGTAAATCTGAATCTGAATGTGGATCTGCGCACCACTTTTATGGGTTTGTGATGAGAGGAAATGAGATGTGGGGAGCATGGACCCATGACGGATGGATGGACGGGCTTAAAGGCACGATGACAGTGTGGCGGCTGTGAGCTGTTGGGATTGGAGAGCGGTAACAAGGAAAATGCTTGATGAACTTGAAGAGAGCGCTGTGAAGCGTGGTCAGCGACGAAATGGACAGCCCTGGATGAGGAGGCGGGCTGAGCGATACCAATAAACTAATCCATGACGAACGAAGATCATGATGAGGACAGTGTAAAGGGCAGCTGGAGTGGATTCGGTACCAGCCCGACAAGCTTTTCTCAATCACTAATGATTGATTGATTGAAATCATTTAAGCGCATGCGTCCCTTTGGGACATGGCGCGTCACCTACTCTACAACCTTCGCCCTCCCCCTCCCTTTTTTTTTAGTTCTGCTTCTTACAGGCCTTCTAAAGACATGGAAATTCGTCCACAGTCAACCCTATTTCTCGCCGACCCTTCGCGCTGGCGATGGCCGCCTTTTGAGTTGTGCTAGCGAGCTGCTAGGCACGTTCTCTCCTCTTCCTTTTCCTTTCTCGATTGATTGATTGATTGTAATCATTTATTGATTGATTGTAATCATTTAAGCGCATGCGTCCCTTTGGGATATGGCGCGAGAACTAACATACAAAGCGTCCCCTTTCCGCAGTGCCGTACTGCATCTACTCGAAAAAACTCTGTTTCATCCGTTTTCAACCATTCTCTCGCCGGCCTTGCTGCCTTTGCAGTGGCCGCCTTTTGAGCTGTACACTGCTGTGCACTTAGACTCTCCTGCATCTACCGGTTTCTTCTTCCCTTGCTTTACTATGTGCTCATATCCTCCTCCACTCCATACTCTTCCTCCCACCCCCATTCCTCATGTACCCGGTCTTCTTCGGCTCTATCCTCGTCCTCTGATTTTGGTCTTCCCACCAGCGTTTCTTCGATGAATTTTAGTATCGCCTGAGTGGCCCTGGGTTCCGCGAAGATTGTCGACAGCGCGTGCGTCTTCATAAACCCTTCTTTCCTCAGCGTGTTCCAGAGCCCCTCCTGCTCCCTTCTCCATGTTCTACACCTTTTCCTTTCTCAATCACTAGTCAAGAATATAGGACGTTAGTAAGAGATATTAATGTAACGATTTCATCTACGGTCATAGAACGATGAAAACGAGGCTTCCCGTCCGCTCAGCCATATCTAAGCATCGTATCGCCTGGTTAGTACTGCAGTGGGTGACCATGCGGGAATCCCAGGTACTGTAGATTTTCTTCCATCTTTTGCTTAGATGGGGAAATGAATAGAAGCTATTCCTTTTGTTTTGACGCAAAGCTGCGTTGCTTACATTGAGCCAATACAGTGCGCTATTGTTCACATCGACAGTCCGTTTATTACTCCAGAAAACAGACTGGGTGAAGCTGTGGGACGGAATGACGAGTGATGTTGAACGGCCATCCACCAGTAGTTTCCCACTTCAATAGAATGGCCAGCATCATGACACTTTCTCAAGGGGGCGCATCAGTGCTACGGGACTCTCTATGAGAGACTGAAATCTGGTTGAGGGAGAGTTGCATGAAAGAAGTTCAGGTTGCGGGCCATCAGCTACTATCGTCACGTTCCGTGCTACACCCGGCGTGCATCATCGTCAAACATCTCCACAAGCCCCAGGTTTCTACTGCCATAATCGTAAGCTCAGTACTACGGTCTCACTCTCCGCTGTCATTTCTTTCGTTCAGGCCACTGACAGCCTCAGGCTTGCATCACCATCAGACACGTAACTATGCCCCTTCTTCGTTTACACCACCTCAGATTAACCCGTCCGTACCCAACAGATAACGATAGCGGATATTCCATAACGCATGAACAGTAGCCCCAGGAGTGCTCAGTGGGTCCTTGCAGCGAGAGAGTCGTCAAATCTGGAGTGGGGAATACAGTACAACTATGACAGCCTTAAACACGCCCTTCCGAGTGGTTTGGAACAGCTATGGGTGCTGGATGGTATTTAATGAGGTTGGATCCCCGCCGCTGAGAAGTTACGTTCTTCGCCGATACACTTAAGTTCTCTACCAGAACCAGTCCTTAATTTATGGCGCCGCTCTCAACACCACTTCACACGGCCATCTGTTAACCCCATGATCACGGCTGACGCTCTATTATCAACGTTCCATCTCAGGCGAAGCAGGACAATACCTCTTAATCATCATCGTTACCCTACACCGCGCGCCACATTATTAGGGATCCAACTCATGGACGATGACCTCGATTCCCAGTTCCGAGAAAACGGCGAAGTCGAAGTGCAAGTTCCGCTTGGTGGTGTTGGACTCGACATAGCCCTGTCATGATAACACTCCGTGTCAGATCTGACTGCGTTCCGCACCAAGTGTATATTGACGAGACGCGAATCGAGCCAGGAATTCTGGCCCAAGAGAAGGTCCCATCGCGGTCGATGATGTTGGCTGAAACCCATGACTGTCGGAGTTGATGAAAGACGAAATGCAATGTGTTATTCCTCAACTTGGAATCCATAGAGGTGAAAATGTCGACGCTTCGATGATCGCCACTGGAAGGGTTTCATCCACGAAATTGTCGTCAAACTTGAAACTTGGGGATGGATTATCGATGAATACAACTAGAGCTCTTTTGATGCGAGAAAACGGATGCGCGATGATGTGATACGAAACTTCCAAGTTGAAGACTTCCGCATCATGGAAGTTGACTAGTAGAAGAACAAAGCTAGCTTAAAAATTATCATTACACATCATATCTCCTACTCTCCCCATCCCCTAACTAATACCTCCCCCCCCTCCTCCCCCTCCTACCGGTCGTACTTATGCCCCCCGTAGCCCTGGTAGTCCTCACACCCCTACTCCCCCTCCCATCCGTTCCCCTCATCCTCCTCGTCCCCGCCGCCTTCTTCCCCGGCCTTCTGGTCAAGCTCCCCCTCAACCTCATCAGGGCGCCGGACACCTTGTCTCCGAGGGTTGTTTTCCTCTTATGGTGGTGTACGGGGGCACGGGTTCTGGTTGATCTGGTGGTGGTGGTAGAACGGGGGGGGCGAGAGCCAGTGATGCGGGAGAGGAGACCTCCGGAGCGGGCAGTCGTGGGGGACCGGCGAGGGGTCGTGTGAGTGGTGGTGGAGGCCGGGGCTACGTGACGGCGGCGGGAGGAGAGCATGTTGTGTTGTTTTGTTGGTGTTATTGGTGGGGGGTGGTTGGTTGAAGTGGCGTCGGACTGATGTGGATGTGGATGTGGGTGTGGATGTGGATGAAGAGTATGTGGTAACTATTGTATTGTATTCCGACAAAAGATGATAGTAGATAATGGATAACGAGAGAGAGAGGAGAGTTGAGACACACACGGGGAGTATTTATCCCCGCCTCTCCCCGACTCGGGCACTCCGTCATCATCGCCATCATCACTATCTTGTTCTTGTTCTCCCTGTAGCTGCTGTATCCCCCTACGCAGGGTCCAGTCCCTGCACATCCAGTGTTCCATCAAGTTTCTGGAACAGATCAATACCGGTCTTGATCCCGCAGGACCCTGCTTTTTCTGTTGATGGGCATGGTGTGACAGGTGTGTAACGAGCGAGTGATGATTAAGTGGTGCGTTGTGCGTGACATCATTGTTAATGGTGTTGTCGATCAATAGGTCACGTGCGATGGGGGAAGTTTTATGAAGCGTCGTGTTGCAAGTGTGGGACAGAGGAGGGTGTGCGTTGATGGGGTCTGGATTGGATGAGGTAGCGCTGGGTCGAGGAGGTAATGGAGAAGGTCATATAGTAACCGCACGGCCAGCACGACTCGAAGGGTCTCGTCATTTATGTGTTTGTGTGAAGCAGGATTCAAGTTAGAACGGCGTCGGTTCTTGTGCTCGGAACAAGCTGGCTGGCACCAGTGCAATGGGCGAGCTACCAGTATCTAGAGAATGACTTGGAGGACCGGATCATAAGCTAGCTGGACTTCCCAGTCAGACAGAGAACGAGCTGAAGCACAAGGTAACAAGCATACGAACCGTAGAAGCTGCAAGACCTGGATTTGGAGTCTATCGGACACACTCGCTCATCTATGGCGCCGTGGATTCGGATCGCTGAGACGGTGGTGGTAGGTGAGGGGAGATTGTGTTGTCGCCCGGAGATCGTAATCTTCGCAATGGCGAATGATAATCATGTAAAATATACACGAATATCATTTTTGTCGTCTCCGTCGTATCATTCAATGGCAATCCCCATCTCGGCTATCCCACATAATCATTGTGGTCTAGACGTCCTCGACATGGTGGTGACTTTTTTTATCACTCGTCATGGTGGTGACGTAAAAACGCGAGCACCAGAATTGTATCCGAGCGCTGGAAACCGGGTTTAAGACTTTCAAGGTGTTTTGAACCGGCTTACTCTGTTCCGTTCATCGCTGGTAGCGCCAGTCAAGACGCCAATGATCACTCGCCTAGCCTGATCGCACCGCGTGCATAGCCAGTATTTCCATTCCGATAAAGATGTCAATTATTGTAGTTGACCAATACCAATTCACAAAATTCATTTCATTCATTCATCTCCCTCATCTCACCGCCCCCATCGCGGTGCCCCTAGCCCGGCTCACTCTCTCACACGCTAGCGGTGCGGATCCCCATTCCACTTAAAACAACACCCATAACCCCGGACCCCTCCGCCCCGGTCTTCGTCCGAGCTTCCTCCTCCACTTCCCCACCCATCACCACGTCCCGCTACCTCCACCATGTCTACCCCCGAGCTCGCCCCATCACCGACCCGCTCTGAGCTCAATGAGCTCAACACGCTCCTAAAAGAGGACCTTGACCGCATCGGCAACAACCACCTCACGCTCGCTGTCGACGAAGACCAACCCGCTGAAATCCGGCTGCAACACGCCAAAGCGCTTCTCCCGTTTCTGTACAAAGGCTGGGAGCCCAAAAACCGCTACGAAGATCAAACGGAATTCATAAACTACCTCTCGAAACTCCCGCGAGAGTACCGGAAACTCGTTGGCAATGCCTTTTGCACCTGGGGGTACGTCCCAGTGCCCGCGTCAACGATCCGCAATATCACGACGCTATTCCGGGGCGACGAGAATGGATGGAAGACCTTTGCCGTAAGGCTGGGAGAGCATATCGATACGCAAATTGGCGGCGGTGGAGGTGACCCGGTGCCTGTGCTGGCGAATATCAAGAACTTTTTTGAGATTGATGCCGATGGGAGGATACGGCATCCGCAGCTGGAGTGGGCGGTTGAGTTTGGCATGGATACTATGGCAGAGAAGAGTGTGGAGGCGAACAGCCTGTTGAGGTTTCGGGAGGTGATCGGGATGAAGATGTTTCGTCAGTTTGTGGTGCCGCTGATTAAAGACTGGGACGAGAACATGACCTTATACGACGACACGGAGCCGGGACCAGCGGAACCTGACAGCCCACCTATAGAGATCAAGGAAGAATACAGCCGGGAGGTGTCGGCTCAGCCAGCGCCTACTTTACCACATCCCGTGGTCAAGACGGAGCCGGAACCCATACCCCCCCCGAAATCCTTACAGTCCAACACCTCCCTCCCACCCCCTTCTACCAACCCCGAATCCCTCGCAATAACCGCCGTCCCTCCCATCACGCACGACGTCCACTCCTACGGTCTCCCGCCCTTCACTCCCGGCACCCTCCTCAAAACCCTTACAAAAACTCTCACCTCCCCGCAGGCCCCACAACTCCTCCCCACCCTCCTCCACCGCGTCGAAATCTACGGCCCGGACACCGGGATCTACACCCCCGCCTCGTGGACCGAAGCTCTCACCACGGTCTATGATTGCCTCATCCCTAACTCCGTCGCCCAAACCGCCGAAACCCCAGGCCCGGGACTGGCGAAAAGAAACTTCATCAAACCTCTCGTGCACTTTACCTTTTTTCTTCTCACGCAACACATTCTCGACTACTCCCCGCGGCACATCCCCAAGAAACACGCCGAGTGGAAGGAGCGGCATCAGCACGTCCATGCCGACGTTGCGCAGATACTATCGCGACTAGGGCCTGTACTCTTCACCGAGGAGTCGCGGTCCGAGCCGGAGTTGGGCTTGACGGAACCGGAGCTCCAGGATGTGAAAAACTGGGTGCGGGTTATGAGGAGGGCCGTGAGGGGAGAGGAGAGGGAGGGTCTGGGGTTTGGGTATGGGAGAGATCTGGGACGATGGTTGGTGGAGAAGAAGACGTGGATTGAGCCGCCGGTCGTGGAGGTGGTCACAGAGGGTGCGGAGGGCGCAGTGAGGGGTGGGGATGAGGCGATGGTCGACGGAGATACAGAAGGGGACGAAGAAAAAAAGGGCGCCAAGAGAAGGCGGTTGACCGACGGCGAAGAGGCGAGGCAGGAGGAGGGGGTGGACGTAAAGAGGTGACTAGAATCGGTCAGGTGACGTCGGATTGTGACAGAGACTCGACATTGTTGCAGTGGGCCATGTTGTTGCGGTATTGCTGGATGGGGATCATTGGGGATTGCAGATTGCAGATTGCAGGTTGGAGCGGTTATGTTGGTGGGGCTACATTCTGGGTACTTAGCATTGGGGTGTTAGAGCTCATGTAGAGCATTGGAGCTTTAGTTATTAGGGTATGTATGATGGCATTAACTATAGCATTAGAGTAGGCCTCCTACTCGTAGCTTAGACTTTTAGCTACGAGATTATCGCAGGTAATAAACACTGCATGGCACTGGCACTAGCAATACAAGTCCGAGTCCTAGTCGGAGCACAACATCATGATCTTGATCTTGATCATCAGCGTCACCGTCATCCCCCTCCGATCCAGTGGACCATCGTTCAGGTTAGGTTGCCCCTCTGCCGCTTCCATCGTCCGCATCTGCGTCCACTCCTGCTTCCTCGCAGGTATCATTGTTGCTGTCATTGTAATTATCCTCTCTTCATCATCAAATCACTTCCGATCATCCCCTCAAGTCACCCCTCTCCCCCTATCGTCCCCCTCCTCCCTCGGGCCCTCATATCCCAAACCCTCCCCCCCCTCCTCATCCTCCCCACCCTCCCCATCCTTCAACCATACCTCATCCCTTACCCCGGGCCACCGCTGCCCGCTGGGACAGTGCTCCATCCTCATATCCTCCACCCCCTCCTCCTTCTTGTTGGTGCCCCGCTCCCCCAAAGCACCAATACCTGAATGAGGAACTGAAGAAGGAAAAGGAGCATCAGAGGAATCGTCGACAACAAGCACCCACGCCATCCCCGCCGCAAAATGCCACACGTTATGACAATGCACGAGCCACACCCCCTCTCTCTCCACCCTAAGCCGCACCGCCAGCCAATGGTATGCCCCCACCACTATCGTATCCCTCATAACCTCCTTCGGGACCCCATTCTTCCCTTCCCCTCCAGCGGTAGCGGCGGTGGTGGCGATGGTGCTGGAATCTGAGGCTGGTGCTGGCCGGAGTGTGGCATCCAACCCTGCTCCTGGCGGTTCCGGTGCAGCAGATTCGTCAGTCGAGCCAGAGGTGGTGTCTGCGGAATCGGAAACAAGTGAGTAGTCAAAATACCCTTCCCCCTCACCCAGTACCCACACGCGGTTTCCATGAAAATGCAGCGGATGCGAGCCATCGTCGAAGTTATCCACCACGAGATCGATGACCTCTCCTTTCGTGAGGTTCAGGATAAACCCTGGCATCGACAGGTCCGGCCCTGACGAGGGGGATTTGGGGAAGTGGGAACGAGAGAGGTGGGAGAGGGTACTGGAGTGGGAGGGAATGAAGCGTGTGCTGTTGATGTAGGAGCGCGTGAGGCGGTGGGAGAAGGTTTCGACGGTGAGGCGGAGATAGTGCGTGGAGGAGACGGATGAGCGGGGGGGTATTGGAGGGAGGTTGGTGCTGTGCTGACTCCGACTCTTACTGCGGGTGTCGTTGTCGGCGTTCTCGCTGCTGGAGACCTGAGAGTCATGGTTCTTACGAGACAAGGAAGAGGAAGAGGAAGATGGAGAAGAGGTGAACAGGATATCCGCTGTGACGGTGAGGGAGAGGTGGTCGGGGAGGGGGACGAGCGCGGGGAAACAGTGTTCCTGCATCGTCGCTCTGAGCCGAAATCCTGCGATGTTGGACTCATACCCAGTCTCTTCAGGCACAGAAGTAGGTGGATGCAGCAACACCGAGTACCGCTGCGACACCGCGATATTCAGCTGCCGAATCGGCCACGGCGGGATCTTCGTGCCTTCAATTTCGAGGAGGTCCATCCTGTGGCGAGGTGTCAGAATATGATCCTGCTCTCCCCCCTCCCTCCTTCTTCTCCCCCTCCCTCCTTCTTCTCCCCCTCCCTTCTTCTCCTCCCTCCCCTCCTCCTCCCTTGCTCCGCCCCTCAACTCCCTCGCCCTCGTCCTCGTCTTCACACACCATAATATCTCTCACTTCCCCACTGGTCCACTAGGGGAATAAGAACGCACCTCATCCCCTCAACCGTGATATCAAACTCGGCATAAGCCCCGACATTCACCACCCTCACTCTCGCCGGCCGTGTTGGATCAATCCTTATCCCAGCTCTCCCCAACCCCATCGTGTCGCACCGCCGGTGAGAGGGGACCAGAGAGCAGTTGACGATGTTGCGGCCGTTGATGAGTGCCCCGTCTGGAATCGGTTCGGCGTTCTGATTCCCCGGCGCGAGAAACCCAGGAAGCAGCGCACTCGACAAGTCATGATAATAATCCTGCACCATCACCACCACATCCGTGGCATCCTCGACCGCCTCAGAGCGCGGGTGTATCACCAGCGGCCCAAACAACCCATCGACCCTCGTTGTCCCCACATGCGCGTGATACCTATATCATATCCCCCATCTCATCAGCCGCGCGCCCTCCAACCCCCAACATCGTATACAGCCTCTCCAGCACATACCAGTACGTCCCACTCTGCCCCTCCACCGTAAACTCATAACGCCGCCTCCCCCCCGGCGGTATCGCGCAGCTCGTGACGCCCACCGCGCCATCCATTCCCCTCTCCTTCATCCAGAGACCGTGCCAGTGTAGACTCGTGCTGTTGGGGCTGAGGTTGAGAACATCGATGAGGAGAGTGTCGCCTTCATTCGCGCGGATGAGGGGGCCCGGGAAGAGGGAGTTTATGAGGAGAAGCGGGCGGACGACTCCTATGACGGCACAATGTTGGGTTAGAGTTGGTAGCGAGGGGATTGAGGGAGAGGAGTATACCGTCAGGACGCCCGAGTTGCTCGGTGATGGTGAAGGAGTAGTGCCGTGTGGTGGGCGGGGAGGAGGTGTTCCATGGTGTATTAGATAGCACGTACTCTCCCTCGTCTCGCAGCAGCGTTGGCGGGAGCTTATCGTCTGGTCCCACTGGATGGGGGTGCCCCGCGGATGGGAGGGATGGGAGGGATGGGAGGTGGTTGAGGAACGTCCAGAGGAGGAGCAGTGTGAGGAGCGTGAGGGCGAGAAGCACCGG
The DNA here is from genome assembly GCA_004786065.1 of Ascodesmis nigricans. NCBI lineage: Eukaryota > Fungi > Ascomycota > Pezizomycetes > Pezizales > Ascodesmidaceae > Ascodesmis > Ascodesmis nigricans. The sequence goes on along the minus strand of ML220151.1, from coordinate 12,557 downwards.
GCGCAGAGATCGCGGGGTGAGGTTGTTTCCCATTATCCCCGTCGGTAACCCTCGTCTCATCATCCTCATCTGTGTTCGTCGTCTGGGTGTATCGTGTATCGTGGTCGTCCGTTGTTGCTGCTGCCCATCAGCCCTCATCCACTCCACTCCTCGTCCCATCCATCGCATCTCGCTCATGAGCGCGTTGATACCTCGTCTCGTCTCGTCCCAGTTCCCCATCCCCCACGAGTGGTGTTTAATTGTTCCCGTGGCGTTCAGTGCTGTCCGCCTGAACCCGCAGTCTCGAATCCGGATGTGCCTCCGTCGACCAAAAATACCAACAGCAGATCTCATGCGTTGTAGCACCAAGGCACCCTGGATAATGCGATCAGTCCGATAAATGCGCGCGGCTGAGCAATAGGCGACAACGGTGATGGCTGAAAACGGGTGTTGCTCAAGTTCCTCAACTCGAGACGGGGGCTGGACTTTCTGATATCCTCCGGCCAGGATGAATCGAGGGAGGTAAGGTATCAAGGCCTCCCATGCTACGCTACCGGAGCGGTCTAGACTGTCCGGAAATGTTGCAACACCATCAGGAACAGGAATTGCTGCTCGGGGGCGCATGGGTTCGTCGGCAGAGACATTAGACACCAACACCAGCGACACCAGCGACACCGTCATTCATGGAGCGGCGGCGGCGATGATGTGGTGAGGCGATAAAATCAAGCGACTCTCCTCGACTCCCTTGCGCGCTTGCTTGCCCCTCGCTCTCACTCCCTTCGATCGCGGCGACACCAGGTGGAATCCATTCGACGTGACCTGCTACCATCGGCGACGACGGCGACGACGACAACAACAGCGAGGAGGACGCAGCGGAAGTCGCGATGCGGATATCATTGGGTCTTGGAGCAACGGTGGTGATGGCGCATTCGTGGGTGTGCGCAGTGACATTACCGTCCACCACGTCCGCCGACGTTCACCGACGTGACAGCACTCCACCACTAACCTCACACTCCTCACACTCCTCGCGACAACGACACCCAAAACAAGTGGTCGACACTATCACCTCCACCAGCAATGTTCCCGGGAAGGCGTTTGACCGGTTCATCACGATCTGGTTGGAGAATACCGACTACGCGAAAGCCGTCGGCGACCGTATGCCCCCCCCTTCTCCCCTTCAAAAGCAAGCTAACATTACATCCAGCCAACATGAAGAAGTTAGCAAAACAGGGTATACTATTAACAAACTACCACGCCCTAACCCACGCCTCCCAAGGCAACTACATCGCCGCGGCGGCCGGTGACTATTTCGGCATCGAGACTGGCGACACATACAACATACCATCGAACGTGTCGACCATCGTTGATGTGCTGGAGGATAAAGGGGTGAGCTGGGGGGCATATCAAGAGGATATGCCGTATACTGGGTTTCTGAGCGCGGAGGCGGTGAACACGAGGAATAAGGCGAATGCGTATGTGAGAAGGCATAACCCGTTGGTGAGTTTTAAGAGCATCACCGAAAACAAAGCCCGCCTCGGACGATGTAAAACACACACGGCGTTTTTGGAGGAACTCGAGACTGGACTGCTCCCGCAATGGGTTTTCTACACCCCCAACATGACCAACAACGGCCACGACACTTCCGTCACCCACGCCTCCCACTACGCCTCCACCTTCCTCCCCTCCCTCCTGTCGCATCCATCTCTCTCCAACACCCTCTTCCTCCTCACCTTCGATGAATCGCACACCTACCCTGTGAGGAACCATGTTTTCGCCCTCCTCCTCGGCACCGCAATCCCCCCCCACCTCCGCGGCACCACGGACGCGAGTTACTACGACCACTATTCCCAGCTTGCTACCGTGCAGGCGAATTGGGGTTTGAGGCATCTGGGAAGATATGATGCGGCGGCGAATGTGTTTGCGGTTGTTGCGGGGGAGACGGGGGATGTGGTGAGGGTGCATCCTGATCTGGGGGGAGTGTGGTTGAATCAGTCATACCCCGGGGCGTTCCATAGGAAATACTTTGCGCCGATACCGCCGCCGAATTTGGCGTTGAGGGTGAATGGGCGGGGGATACTACCGGCCATCAGAAAGGAATGGGGCGAGCTGTGGAGGGGGAAGGGGACGGTGTATGATGGGAGCCTGGAGATTCCGTGGCGGTATAAGCCCCAGGTTTATAAACTCCCGAGTGAGGAAGAGCTGAAGATAGTGGAGGGGGATATCGAGGAAGAGAAGGAGGAGAAGGAGAAGGAGGGGGGGAAGGGGGGAAAGGAAGAAGAGGAGGAGGAGGAGATGGCGACGATGGTGAAGGAGAGTGCGACTGCGACGGCGGCGGCGGCGGCGGTGGGGGGGGAGAGAACAGAGACGGCGGGAGTGAAGGGAGCGGCGGCGAGGGAGAGGAGTGCTGGCAGTAATGGTTGGGGGGTTGGGATGGCGGTGGTGATGGTGGTGGTGATGGGGATGTAGTGAGGGGGGGAGGGGGGTTGCTTCGTCTTCGGCGTCTTTGTCGAGCGAACGAGTTGGGTTTTACTTTCGAGCGAACGTTGGAGAGTGTCGGCGATTGAGTGTTTGCGGCATTATAACGGCGTTTCTGGTTTCCATGTTTGTTTGTTTTTAGTTTCATGCTTCTATACTACATTCAAGTTGAGCCATGTTGTGAGATTGTACGATGAGTTCGTGTGCGAGATTTGAGATTCCCGGCGTAGTCTGTATATTAGTGTTGGGCAGAGCAGGGTTGTTCAATTGTAATGCTTGTAATGAAAAATTCTAACATGGTCGAGAAGGTTTGGGTGGATGTGAACTCAAGGCCGCAATAGGTGTCGTCCCGGGTCGGATCTGGGGGCGATGAGCTGTGATTCCTCACAATGATTCCCGTTGAACTCTCCTCCAACTAACTTACTTTAACAAGATTCCCATTGATTCAGCAACATTAGTTCTCAAGCACACCTAACTAACTAGCGTTCTCATCATGCGCGATTATCGGATTATCGCACTTCGCCGGGGCGGAGAATTGACTAAAACTCTCCGCCGCCACCAGTTCTGTCACCGTTGGCATCGCAGCACGTTTCTCGTCATGGCGTTTCACCGCTTGGGACAAGTCGACGAGTGTCACGTGATCTAATGAACACCGCAAAGTCAACGTCGTCGCATCGTCTCCAGCAGACCAGCGCTCTCATCCACCGCCCCGATTCCAAGTCACTCCTTTCCTCTACCTTGTGACTGCTCCTCTCGTCAACTCGCTGCATCTGATCATCTCATCTCGCACCTCCCGATCACAACACTCGCAAACACCGGGCCTACGGGCCGTTACTCACGCCTCATCACTCCCCTCCGCTCGTCCGACCGACCCGAACGTCAACGGTCCCGCGGAACACACACAGCATACGTCGACACACTCCGCCGGGTCTTATCGCCTCCAGCACATGCGCCTCCGTGGTCTGAGGTGAACTGACTCCGGGGGAGGAGGGGGAAGGGGGATCCACTCTGTAGTAACGTTACCTATGGTATGGCCTATGCTGCTCCGCTGAACCGGAGGCGAAGAGCGACGAGCGGGAGAGTCCGGGGAAACTGGTGAGTGGGTCTGGTACCCCGGGGGGACGGAGAGTCGAGGAGGAGAGGGGGAGGGGGGAGAGGATATATAGGCTCCACGGTTTTCCATCTCGTCTTTTCGTGCTCGCTCTTGTGTTCTTGTTCCTCCTCCTACTCCAACTCCGAAGAAAAACATCCCCGACTGCTCCCGACCAACAGTTGGATATATATCAAACACCTTGACAACCCCCACCTCCACCAACCGCAAAAATGACTTCCACTCTCCTCCGCGCTATCCCCCGCATCGCGAAACAGCAGATCAGAACCGTCTACGAAGCAGCCCCGAAATCGGCGACATCGCAGATCGCGGCTGCAGCGTCAACCCAGCGCTACGTCCCGCCGCCGCAGACCTATGAGCGGAATTACTGTGAGGATACGCTGCCGGAGAGGATCAGGGAGTTGAAGTCGGTATGTGGGATTTTTCTTTAGTCGAGGTTCCCCCCTCGTTTCCATTTCTCCATTGTTTTCTTGATACCCTGGTTTTTGGTTTGATTTGGTTTGATTTGGTTTCGAATCTCCTCCCCACATCTGCATTAAAAGGAACCTCGACTAACCCCCCGCCCCCCCGCTCGCTAACACACAGACTATGAGCACACTCCCATCGCACCCTCCACCACCTCCCGCCCCCGCCAACGCATCCGCATAAACATCACCAACGATCAGCTTCCGCAATCTGTCCTCCACTCTCTCGCTTCCCGGGGTGATTCTCCCGACATGCGGTATCTGATGCCTGAGAAACACGAAGACAGGTTAGAGGTTGGGCTAGAGGAGGGGGTTGAGCCGGGGGATACTGTGGGGACTGAACCCGCGCCGGAGATGGGGGTGGAAGAGAAGGGGGACAAGGGGGAGAGAGAGGAGTGGGAGGAGTGGGAGGAGGGGGTCGAACCGGGGGAGACGACGGGGACGGAGCCGGATTGGGGGGTGTATGGTGGGAAGAAATAGCGGAGTGGAGGAGATTTGCTTTTTGGGTTTTCTGGTGTTCTGGGTTGATTTTTATGTGATTTTTGGGTGCGGGTAAAATTTCAAGCAATGTCAGATTCAATTTCAAGTTGAAGTTTCAAGAACAGTGTTGATTCAGCTGTTCATGGTAACCTGTATAGTTTTTGGACATTATGGGAGTACGATTGTTTATCTATTTGACTCGACACAAGTTGGGAACTCTATTGGCTGAAACAGTGGTCGTGAAATCGGCCGCGTCAATCGATATTGATTTCATGATCACAATCCCCATCCATCCCCGTCCCAGTCAACAATACCTAAGAAACCGTCAAATCCGTCACAATGTCATGTCATGTCACCTCACCCCTGCTCCCGTATCTCCCCGCATCCCGTCACCCCCAGATCACCACTGCATCATACCCGTGCCCATGCTCGCGACGAACCAACACTGTGCTCATGACAGCGGGTGATCGCCCTCACTCAACGTGATTCACCGCTTGACATGATGTAACCGCTCTGTAACCAGCACACTCACGACTCCACTCCACTGTTCTCCACCAGTGCAACAATGACGTTACGGCATCACGCTGAGTGAACGGGGCGATTTTTTCCTGGCCCCCAGGCGACTCACTGCTTTGCACTTGGACAGGACAGCGACGACTCGACTCGATACGGTACCTCACATCTCAAAGGGTGGAATTTAGCCACGATTCGAACCACGAAGACCCTGGTGTTACGGTTGGACAAGCGAACACTCGCGACTCGAAGAAGAAGGAAGGAACGAAGGAAGGTTGGGAAAAGGTGAGCTGTCTTACCATCGTCCTTTCCCAGGTCTCCCCCGCGTCTCTCGCTTCCCTTGTGCCCTCCTCCTTCCCTTCCGCCTTATACTCCTTGCTGCATCACATCGTCCCCGAGGACGCAAGGATCGATGGGAGAAGAAGAGGACGAGCAGGAGAACCCGATCTTCTCCGGTTCATGACTCCATGCTCGTCGTTGGACAAGCTTTGGACTTTTGGTCGAGCTTCAACGCCCTGCTCGGGGTTGTCGTACATAGAGCCAACGACTCTTTCTTCTTCATTTCCACTTCCTGCACATGTCGTTGTCGTTGTCGTTCTACTTCAAGAGCTACAGCTACAGCTACAGACAGCTAACCATTCTCTCTCCACCAGCTTAAAACGCAACCTCATCCCTCCTCTCACCCCCCACCAATACAACACCAAACTCCTCCCCCTCCCCTAAAACACTACCCCCAATGCCGCCCCCCCGGCTCCTCCCCCTCACCCGCACCCTCCTCCCTCGCACCCTCCCCGCGCTCTACCGACCCTTCACCCACACCCCCCCCCACCAGGCCGGGAAGCAAGGCGGCCAGAAGCAAGTAGATGAGCTGGTAAGCCCTCCCAGTCCCTTTCCAGTTCCAGTCCCCCTTCTCCTTTCCTCTCCCCCCCTCTCTCTTCTCCCCAACCCCTCCTCGCACCTCCTCCCCGCCCCGCTGCCAGGCAATGATGCCCCAGAGACACGCGTGCTGAGGCCCCCGCCCCCCGACTTCCCAGCTCGCGGGCATCGTCTCTGGTGCGCGGAAAGGGATCCAGGATACGCACGCTGCACAGCAGGCCTCGCAGATTGGAAAACAGCCCGGCGACGCTGCTCTCTCCTCGCTGAATTCCACGGATCCACTATATCAGACAACCGAGCTAACATCACAGCACCAGAGCCAGAAGCCGCCAACCCTCAAACTGGCCATGAACACCGTCGGGCAGATGGTGCCCGAAGACCAAGTGTTACGTGAACCCGAGAGTGTCGAGACCGGACTCGAACCCGGTGCAGAAGGCTTCGGTGCTGGGCCGGCGGGAAAAACGAAGATGCCTGAGAAGGAGGCGCTGGTCGAGGAGCTCGAGAAGGTCAAGGGGGAGGTGTTTGGGAAGGGTGATCCGCATGAGGGGAAGTGTATGTAGGTCATTGGGGGGGGAGTTTGGATGGTTGCAGATGGGGATGTGTTGAGGAGGAGGATGGGGTGAGGTAAAAAAAAAGTGCGTTCGGTGGTGGAGGATTCAGAGTAGGTCATTGAATTTCCAAGTTGGTTGTGGAATTGCAATAAAAGACTTCCGAGCCTTTATTCAGCGTGAATGTGGTGATCGGCTTGCTGGGGAAGTGAGGGTGGGTTGACGGTTGACGGTTGCTGATTTTGTGTACGGTATATGATGAGGATGAACACGGTGATGGATGATGATTGTGTTATGGGTTGTTGAGAACTTGAACCCACGGCGGGCGGCGAACAAAACTGTGTGATAAATGATAGTTAAACGACGGAAACCCAAAAAGCACCCATGACGCCTAGGAATACAAAGACTACCCGCTGTCTCTACACTCGATCCGCTCTTTCTTCCCCATACAATGAACGCCACATACCTACTCCACGTCCTCCTCCTCCGACCTCTCCAACAACTTCGCCGCCACCTCCAAACTCGCCGCATCCACGCCCTCCACCCCAATAACCCGCGACATCCCGCCCCTCACCTCCTTGCCCACCAAATTCTTCCCCACCCTCCCTGGCCCGATTCCGATCCACCGTGCAACATCCCGCTCATCATCCAGATATTTGATACTCTGATACCACTTCACGGTGGCGGTGGACTGCAGCGCCAGCAGTTCTCTGATCTCTTTCGCACTCTCGAATGGCCGCGCTGTGACGTTTGAAATGATTTCACCGTGCGGCGGAAAGTTGACCGCCATCCCCTTCATCATCTCCTTGACCGTTCTCACCGATGGCGCCATGATACTCGAATGAAACGGCGCAGACACATTCAACCTAATCGCCCTCGGATCATGTCCGGAAAACTGCCTCAAATGCCCAATACACGTATTTATCGCCTTCACATGTCCCGAGAGCACAATCTGCGTACTCGAGTTGATATTCGCGATCGAGAGAAACTCGTCATTCGGCAGCGTCTCAGAGTGTATGAAATCCGTAACCTTTTGCATCACCGACTCCTGGAGCTTCGGCCGTATCAGCAGCGCAACCATCCCCGTTTCTCCAGGCCCACCCTCCATCTCGGGGACGGAGGCGCGCCGAGCGCAGTCCCGCATTACTTCCCCGCGAGTCCGCACCAAACGGAGAGCGTCCGGAAGCGTCAGCACACCAGCGGCGATGAGGGCGGTAAACTCCCCGAGCGAGTGCCCGAGAAAGAAATCCGCCGAACGCGACGGGTCGAAGTTGAAGTGCTTGCGGAGGATCTCAAGGATCACGATGGAGGTGAACATGATTGCTGGCTGCGCGTTTTCCGTTTCCGTGAGGACGGGCCCGGGCCCGGAGGCGATGATTTGGGAGAGAGGGGGGTAGGAGTCGGCCGGGGGGATTGTGGCGTCGAGCAGCTCGAGAAGCGGGTTTACCGTCCCCGGGAAGGACTCGAGGAGGGGCGTCAGCATCCCCACTTTCTGCGTGCCCTGGCCTGCAACGGGGTGAGTAATGGACGAGGACAGGAGGCGGGGGCCGTACCGGGGAAGAAGATGGCCGTCTTTGGCCGCCGTGTGGAGGAGGATTGCGACCGTCGTGGGGCATGGCGGACGAGGAGGGAGAGGCGAGAGGGGCCGATCGGAGAGCTGCGGAGGGCAGCGCTGGCGGGCCCCATGGCGGCGGTGAGGAGGGATGGAGGTGGTGAGGAGTTGAGGCGTTGCGGGGGAGCTGGTCGGAGGTGGTGTCGGAGGTGTCGGATGAGGTGCGCCGCCGGAAGCCGTCCAGATTCCATGGTGAGGGCGTCTAGACCACAATGATTATGTGGGATAGCCGAGACGGGGATTGCGATCGGATGCTAAAATAGAGATTGCAAAAACACTAATCATGTATATTTTAGATGATTGTCTGACAACATCCCCTCAACCCAGAACCATCACTCTTCACTGCCTCAACACCATGACTTTCGCAGCATTTATTCAATGGCGGACACCGCCGACTCCGCCATTCATCTGTTCCAGTACTTGTACAGCAACCTGAGCCCGAATCACGCACCGCACTATACTATAATACCTATATACGACCGCACTCGAAACCCGCTCGTTACAGAGACACTTCGGGGGATGAGATAGGTTGGGTGGATGAGATTCGGTGACGCGGCTGAAACTCTTGCCTGCGGTTTCACCCACACTCTATTCGCTTCTACTTCGACGGTCTTCAGTTATCTACATGCACCTCCACGCTTCGCCCACTCCGCTGACATACCGTCATCTCACTGTGCAACATCTCCGAGTTGCTCTCGAAATCCTATACCTACCGCTCCTTCAACTCGCTTTCTCTATCCTTCGTTACTCCCTAGACCTCGTCCAGACTCACTCGAAGAAGTTGCGGCCGGGAACTTGAAGCCCGCAAGAGAGCTCCAATCGATTGATGTATCAACCCGACCGTCGTGTTTCACTGGTCTCCCACAGATCCAGCTCTCCATCACGACCGGAGCTATACATCTCGTTATTATTCAATTTTTGATCCAACTTTCCGATCGGGTGATGATCTTTCCTTTCGGGTTTCGTGAGTAACGTTGTTTCCTGCTGTTCTCATATTATACCTTGACACTGACGTACTCAGTGCAGGAGATTCGGTTCTACTTCTCATTCTCGCCAGCTCGGTATATTTGTTCACCAGCCAGCTTGCCCACTGTGTTCGCCAACATTTGCCTACGGTGCCGGTTAGCGAAAAGCTCAGTGGGTATCGTCCTCGTCAGTTATGGATGAAATAGTAGTACCCGCCCTGTCGACTTTCAGGCTTCAATTTCGCCCGAGCCTTCGCTTTGAAGACTTCAGATTTCGTTGTCTCTAGACAACCTCAAGGAACCACCGTTTGCATCACCGTTTGCACCACCGGCTCAAGTGTATTCTCGAATGCACAGATACAGCTCGAGTCTGATCCTCGCCACCTGCAGTGGAGAAATCGTCCTGGGTCTTGTCAGTTATAGAACCAACTTCACCAGCACGCATGTTTCAGCAGAGTGACACTGTCGGTCCGGTCAGCCGTCGTTGCCGATGTCTTTACTCAGGTTGGAAAACCCATACTGCACACGCCGAATGTGAGCCCATCCATCAGAAAAAAGTATAGGATGCCAATCCAAGCTGGCCCAGGTCGGATTGGAGCAGAATGATCGCCATGGTCTCTGGCTCCCAGCCAACGATCTGGGAGCCAGCCGAAAGAAATCCGACTGGGCACCAACTGGCCAGAAATCGAACAATCCGACAGTTCAGAAATCCGAGAAATCCGAGAAATCCGACGGGCGCCAGAAATTACAGCATTTGAACTTTGCTTTTGGGATTTGACTGGGAGGGCGAGATTCAATTGCTTGTTTAGCCAAATAGCTGCTTTTTTCTACTGTATACAGATCTATATACTGTAAGAGGTTACAATATATAATGGCCCCGGTTCCAGTCGTACACCTTGATTACCCCTCCCGCACTTCGATCTCTCCCGCCACAGCTTCGCACACCTCGATTCCACCTCCCATGGCGTCGTTTTCACCTGCGGTTCTGTCCGGCTCCTTGATTCCCCATTCTACAGTTTAAGAGGCTAAGTATTTTAGTTCGATTAGAGCAGGAGTAGCTCGGTTGGTCAGAGAAGAAAGAGAGGATTGGTCGGAGGAAGCTCGGTTCGCGGAGGATAAGCTCCCTTGGAGAAAAGCTCGGAGGAGCAGAAGCTCGGTTGCAGGAGGGGAAGCTGGGTCGTGGGAGCACGGTTCGGGGATCTTTTCGGATGGACCAAGGGGAGGTTGGATAGACAAGCTCGGTTGGGGGAGGGGGGAGCAAGAGGACGCTGTCGCGGGGAGATTGAGGTCCGGGGGAGGTTGAGGTTGCCGGAACGAGGGTGCAGGGTTGCCACTATATAGTCTTCCAAGGCCGCGGATCTTACTACCATAGTTGCCGGGGGCGATCATGGAGGTCCGATATCCGAGGAATCAATGGAAGCGAAGAGAGGTGAATGAGGGGCTAGAGGGGATGAGGCCTAGTTACTATTCTCCTGTATATACAATTCAGATAGCCGAACGCTACTCAGTCAAAATCAGATCCAGAGATCTCCCAGTCAAAAAAAGTCAAACAAAACTATCAGTATACTACACTTCCGACGCCCGGACAACTACATTTGGTTGGTAAAGTCACTGCCGGAGTGCGTTCCCATCGTGTAAACCAGTCTTCGGAGGGCTGACTGTCAAAAAGAGTCAAAAAAAGCACCGCCAATCTAACCAACTAACCTCCGGAGAACTAAATTTCGTCAGAAAAGCTCCCATCGGAGAGAGTTCCTGTCGGATAATCAGGCGTTGGAGGATTGAAAGTCAAAACCAGTCAAACAGCAATCCCCCAGTTGGCGCACAGGCTGATTTTACGGATGGAACTGGAACAGTTCGGACCATTCATGCATCCGGTTGGCAGGGTCACCTCTCCTCCAAGTTTATTTTTATGGTCCCGAATTGCAACGGACTGCATCAGGGAAAAAAATGTCCTATTTGACTAAAATTGTCAGTATAGTCAGCATGCCGATAATTGGCATGCTGGTGTGTAAGTTTGGGGCTGAGGAGGCTACTGAGAACGTGGGGTCTGCGTACGGGGCAAGCTCAGACTTTCCCCATGCTTCTGGCCATGAACTGCTCAAAAGCTCTCTACCACGCCTGTAGTGAACCGGCCTAAGCACCGCACAAACTGAACTTTTCAGTATTGCTCAGCACCCCTTTATGTTCTTCAATGCAAGCTTTCTCTACAACCTTAGCGCCCGGATTTAGAGATAGGAGTCCATTGATGGTACCTTCAAGTGCTCAATGGTTATGCTAATGATTTGAAGGTGCTAGATGGCGAGTGATAGTGGATGATCATCACCAGGCTTTCTTCCTTACCTCTTCTCTCTCCCATTTCTGCTGAAGAGGATTGAGAGGATTGAGAGGATCGAAGGGTTAGGATTATAGAGAGAAAGATCGCGATGGAGGAGGAGGAGGAGTGCGTAGTCGAGGGTATACCAAAGATGGAGGTGCCAGTCTTTGGTTTCATCAACAGTTGACTCCTCAGTACAGGTCGACTACAGTGCTTTTAAGTCGAGAGATTCTTGAGGCTCAGATGTTGTGACAAGTGAAGTTTCATGCGGCAAAGGGCTTACTCTACTGCGGAGTAAGCGGGTATTTGCGATGCAGAGACTTCCAACATCCGTGCTTAAGCGGGCTCTTGGCATGACATTTCGCCATCGGGGTTATGTTCTTCCGATTATAACATTTGTCTCTATGCGTCTTTCGTCACACACTCCCGGGTTCTCACCACATGAAGTATGTCAGCAGCGTGTGAGAATCTCAGCACCTCGAACCTCACGATGATATTTGCCAAGACTTGTATTTCCTGTTTATCTCATTCCATGATGCCATAATCATATATTTCCCTGTTTCTATTTTGTATGAGGTCACACATGACATCATTGGGTTCTGTACCTTGTTTTGCCTTTCAGATGACGTCGTTACTGACATCATTTTCTCTCTTCCTTGTTTTCCAGCTATGACATCATATGGCACGTTATCATGTATATAAGGAGCAGGATTAGCCTCTCCTCTCGCTTTTCTCCTCAGCCCGTCATCCACCGTTTTCCGCACTCGATAGCATATAGATACGCTGAAGCCCTCTCTACAACACGTAGCTGAGAAGCAAGCTATCGACACCTATTCGAATACATAGAGTTGACCAGTCTGTTGTGAACCTACTCGCCATAACCCTGAGAGCCATTCGCTCAACGATTCACCGTATTCCCACAGTCTGTCGATACAGCTTCACGCTGTCGTATACAGCATCGCAGACATCCATGACAAGCGGTATTATAGCGTTTAGAGGCTGTTACCCTTACATTTCCGTTAACCAGTCGGAGCACAACACCTCTGCTTTAACACATGCTTGTGATGATAGACTCTTTTGCCAGTTGAATGGTCCTGAGCGGTGAAGGCCCGTCCGAACGATGGAAGGGTTAGGGTTAGGGTTAGGGTTAGGGTTAGGGTTAGGGTTAGGGTTAGGGTTAGGGTTAGGGTTAGGGTTAGGGTTAGGGTTAGGGTTAGGGT
>ML220150.1:218870-254612 GCA_004786065.1 Ascodesmis nigricans | reverse complement strand
CATGATCAAGCACAGCCTCCGCACAGCCCCCATACAGCACACGTACTCAACACAGCCGCAACATAGCCACAACATAGCCACAACATATCCACAACGCAATGTAAGACGACAGAAGGACAATGAGATGACCCCACCACAACAACTAAGGGAAGACAAAGGGAACAAGAATATCCACGCCGTCACAATGTCATGGCCGGAAAACAAGGAAAAGAGAAAATGATGTCAGTAATGACGTCATCTGAAAGACAAATCAAGGTACAGAACCTAATGATGTCATGTGTGACATCATACAAGATAGAAACAGGGAAATATATGATTATGGTGTCATGGAAAGAGATAAACAGGAAATACAAGACTTGGCAAATGTCATCGTGAGGTTCGAGGTGCTGAGATCTTCACATTCCATTGGTTTCCTTATGGTTGCATGACCTTCTTCGGTGTTCTATTGATTTGTCGTATCATGTTCTTTGATGTTTTATCTTGATCTGTATGCTTCCTTGATGATGTCGTCTAAGACTCTTCATGAAGCTTCTGTCTGTTTCTTCTGGTTTCCGTCTCTGTTGCTCTCTGGTTATATAAGGGACTTGATCCCCCCTCTTGTATCTAGTCTTCACGCAACCATTCACTCTTCACTCCTTCATCTTCACTACCCTGTTCCCGCCTCTTGACTCTTGTCCTCAGCCTCCTGTCTTGACCAAGTTCCATCTTCAGTCTTGTAGTTCTCTTTGTCCTTGCTATATGTGATCGCCCAGATCATTTAGCATCTATAGCCGGTATTCCCAGCTTAGACCTCCCGCTCCTGGAAGGTTCTGCGCATTCCGTGGTTCCGTTCCTCACACCACCGCTGCTTCCATTCCTCAGACTGAATATGGCTTCAAAACCAAGACATAGCACCATATCTTGCTCCTTAATCTATGCTGTGACATTCACATATCACGTAGCTAAGTTTTTCTAAATTTTAATATAACAATGAATAAAAACTTATTTAAAAGATACATGTATTATTATATCAACCAGATGAATCAAACGTATTATTTTCAAGAATCATATTTCATACTTCAAGTTTATGTTATTATGTAGTTTAAAAATCTGGTAATGGTGTTTTTAATATTTATAATACATCATTCATATTTCAGGATTTAGTATTGAGAAAATAAATATATCTTAAGTCACCATCCCTAGCTAACCTGTTCTACAGTATCCTATATAATGTTGAATCTTGCCATTATACTTATTTTGCTATCATCAATTACACTAAAAAAGTGTGTACTAGTTATTTGAATCTAGGACCGAGTTATTTCACATGTACCTCTATAACGCAACACAGGTATGGTATGCCTCAACCTGTAATCTTTTCCAACCGGTTATTCATTTCCGCAATGTACATATCGCCGTAGGTATAACGCACGTACTTATGCCTCAATTGGTAGCAATGCGCCATTGTGTACTTCTTTTTCATCGCAATCATGCCCGTCGGCACTATTTCTTCCTTCCTGTCTCAAAGGCCTTACCGAATCTCGAATTTCTTTTTCTTTCTGTGTAGAAGTTCTCTCTTCCATTACATTTCCCACCGTGAACGTACTTAGTGATGGTATGGGAGGTGGTGGTAGCTTTCTTGGACGAGTTCCCATGGGCATTGCGTGCGACATGTCGTGGATTTAACATCTAGCATCTGTAGTTCCGCCAGATGAACCTCTCGATCTGTATTACGGACATGACGGGGTTTGAGTGAAGGGAAAAGTGCTGCAGGCCGACTCTCGTCGTCAAAGGCAACACCGTATCTTGGCCGTTAGACATGTGGAACTTTGCCTTCCGATTGGTGGTGAAGCGGGTTCTTACAGGCAGCAGGCCAAGTATTCTTCTTTCGCTACCGTAAACTCAAGTAACAAACTCGCCTAATTTATTCAATCGTCTCGTGGCATTTCCCCGCACTAATTCCGCCAGGTTTTCTCCGCTTGCTCGGCCATGATTGGCCTCATGAGTAACAGCAATAAACACAGCGATGCTATACAGGCGAAATATTCCTACAATACATGTGATGCGCCACGATATCTCAAAGACGATGCTCCCGACTCCGATGCCATGAACGAATGAGGCCCCTATGCAGTCTTGTAGAGAAGAACCGCGAGACTGCCGACGTAGAAGTAAATGAAATGTTTCGTCTCTGAAACCGATTGTCAGTCGGGTTCATCAGGCAATGAGGCAGGGTTCTCACCATGCGTGACGTAGCTGCCGAAGTTGCGGCCGACGATGCAATGCCCTGGAAGGTAAGTCAGAGTTGACATCCGGAGAGATGGGATACCAGAGCTCACATGTGTGTCCGTGACGCTGATCAAACTGTCCGTATGTTAGCAACCAATTCGCTCGGGTAGCAAAGAGAATGGTATAGCTCACCTCCTTCTTGATCGTTTGGGCGATGTCCTGGTGCAGGTCAGTAACCAATGATCCTCCCCCTGACAACTTTGTAACGGTACCTTCTCGAGATTGTGGTTCGTCATGGCATTTTTCGCTGTACTGGTGGTCAGCCCAAGCTCAAAATTGTTTGGGAAAAAAGCACCGTACCAACGTCTTGTGCCTCCATTGACATTTCGTCGGACTGTGCACGATGGATGTGTTAGCCAGGGAAACGTGTGCGGTGATGAGGTTCCTGACCATGTCCACGGATTTGACTTGGACTACAAAAGCTCTAGTTAGCTTGCGAACGGAATTTGTACGGTTTGGAAGCAGGTAGCATACCCTTAACATCCGTTTTCTCGGGGGTGGGAGACATTGTGCAAGAAGGAGGTGCTTAGGCGACGGAAGAAGGGTTGTTGAGAACGACGAGGGACGAGAGTGAGATAGGAGCACTGTGGGCAAGCAATTCAGCTTCTGTCAGTTGAGTGATGCTTCAGGGGGTAACATGGCCAAACTTACGATGGAAACGGCGGGTGATGGAGGTTGAGATGGGAGTTGAGTTGAGGGAGTTGAGCTTGTTGGACTGGTGCCCACGCATCATGGACTCGACAGCCGGTCCGTAGCCTCTCTAGCGCTGCACGTGACCTGCGTCACCCCATAAAAATTCTGTGTTGCTCTTCTTCTGCCCCATCACCCTCTCACCATGTTCGTTCTCTTCCACTCTCAATTACTCCACGTCGGCGCTGACTCTTGACCAGGACGTCGCGTATATTTGTCAAGAACATTCCTCCCAGTTCAACTGAATCAAGCATCAGATCTCATTTTTCCGTCAAGGGCCCCATCACGGATGTCCGTGTGATTCCACACCGCCGCATCGCCTATGTTGGCTACAAGACACCTCAAGATGCTGAGTCTGCCGTGAAATATTTTAACCGGTCTTATGTTCAGACCTCGAAGATCAATGTGGAGATTGCGCGTCCAGTAAGTCCATCATTGTTCGTCGCCATGGCAAAGCTAATCGTGTTCAGATAGGCAAATCCGATCCACTCTCTGCTCCTAAGCGCGATATACAGTCTGACTCGCCGACGAAAAAGCGGAAGAGAGAGGAATCCGAGCATGTGGCGCCGAAGGCTGGCAAAAAGTTTGAACAGTTTCTTCAAACTATGACGGCGACTTCCCATAAGAATACTTGGTCCAATCATGACGGTCCTTTGGATGAGCCTGTGATCCAGAATGATGTTGCCATGGATACGGGCATTGTGGAGCCTACGTTAGACCCACAACCAGTGCCCGAACCTGCGCGGGCCAAGGAAATTGATTCTTCCACATCCCGCGACGTCAATGATGAGCCTCAACCCGTCTTGGACGAGGATGATTGGTTACGATCAAAGACAAGCCGCCTGTTGGATGTCACAGACGACATTGACAGCCGTTTAGCAGCTAGTTCCCTTAATCCAACTCGCGATGCTCAACCTGTCCAGGAAGACCAAGCTCCCGCCCAGAACATGGAGGTTGACGATGCTGAGTCGGCATCCGCAGTAGAGGATACAGTAATGCAAACAGGGCGGCTTTTTGTCCGCAATCTCCCCTACTCCGCCACAGAGCAAGACTTGACATCGACGTTCGCTCAATTCGGCACAATAAATGAGGTCAGTTTCTCCGCACTACATGTTTTTTCCGCCCCTCTACTATGATGAAATTTCCTTGATAGGGACATCCGAGCTACGGCTTTGAAGATGTTTTTTTAGATAGTAACATTTCTGATTCACCGTTCATCTCTTATTTGCAACTGCTTTGCTGCTTGACCGGAACTAACGAGTCGCATCAAATAGGTCCACCTTTCTCTCGACTCCAAAACAAATGCCAGTAAAGGTTATGCCTATATTCTCTATGATGATCCGGCCAATGCCCTATCTGCCTTAAATGCTTTGGATGGGTCAGATTTCCAAGGGCGTCTAATGCATGTGCTACCCGCTGCTCCTAAGAGAGAAAATAAGCTTGATGAGTTTGCAATTGCAAAGCTTCCGCTTAAGCAACAACGGGCCATCAAGAAGAAGGCGGAGGCCTCAACTACGCAGTTTAATTGGAACTCTATGTACATGAATGTGAATATAAATTTTGTTGTCTCGACGATTCTTCAGCTGTAGCTGATGTGTGTGTGCAGGCCGATGCTGTGATCTCGTCCGTGGCCAGCCGATTGGGTGTTTCCAAATCAGAATTACTTGATCCGACCTCTTCCGACGCTGCTGTCCGTCAAGCCCATGCCGAAACGGCGCTGATCAATGAAACGAAAACCTTTCTACAACAAAACGGAGTTAACCTCGAGGCATTCAACAATCGTGGCAAAGACGACCGAGTCCTCCTGATCAAGAACTTTCCATTCACCACGTCCAGTGATGAGATCCGTAAGATTCTGGTGGAATTTGGAGAACTCAAGCGTCTCATTTTCCCTCCTGCCGGGACTTTAGCAATTGCTGAATACTCATCCTCCTCTTCCGGCCGGACAGCGTTCTCCGCCCTTGCCTATCGCCGCTACAAAGGCAGTGTTCTCTTCCTCGAGAAGGGTCCCAAGGATCTGTTCACCGGAGAAATCGTCACAGACACACCTACCACTTTTACTTCAACCGGTGCAGCACCACCGGTATCAGCACAAGCACTCAAAGACATTTCAACCGCCGAACCAGGACAAGAAACCTCCACTCTCTACATCCGCAACCTCAACTTCTCCACCACGACCGAGCGCCTGGAAAGCTTTTTCTCCTCTCTCGATGGCTTCCTCTGGTGTCGGGTGAAGACAAAGACGGACGCAAAGCATCCCGGGAAAGTCCTTTCCATGGGCTTTGGCTTCGCCGAGTTTTCATCCGTCGAGCACGCAAAGGCGGCCCTGAACGCCATGAACGGCAAGTCAATAGATAACCACTCCATCTCAATCTCTATGGCGAAACGCAACGACGCCGTGGAGACTGGCAAGAAGAAGGCTGCCGCTGGTACTGGAGCACAGAAGAAGCTGGTCGTCAAGAACTTGCCCTTCGAGGCAACGAAGAAGGATATTCGTGCTTTACTCGGGTATGTCCCCTCTTCCATTATCTCCGAAATATCGTTCGTTACTGACAGTGTTTTTAGCAAATACGGCTCCCTCCAATCAGTCCGTATGCCGAAGAAACTGGGCAACAAGACTCGCGGTTTCGCGTTCGCAGAATTCGTCACAGTACGAGAAGCAGAAAACGCGATGAACGCATTGAAGGATACCCATTTGTTGGGTCGGCGGTTGGTGATTGATTTCGCGCAGGGAGACACCGGCACCGCGGAGGAGGAGATCGAGAAGATGAGTAAGAAGGTTATGAAGCAGACCGAGGCGGTCGCTCTGCAGGGGTTGAGGGTGAAGAGTAAGGCGACGGTGAAGCTGAATGCTGAGGGTGGGCTGGAGGGTGAGGAGGATATGTGAGGTGTTGATTGTGTTGAGGTGCGTCATGGGGAATCACTGTCAAATTGAATTCTTCGGGATTGCTTTGCATTTTTTCTATTTGTTATCGGCATGGGCTTGGATCTTAAAAGTACTACTGGGCTGCGGTTTTCTTTAATTGCAAATAAAGCGAATAGGACTGTTCTTTAACCACTATTCTTCTTGACCACAACTCCCTCATCATGATATCATTGACTATCTGTCACCTCGTAAAACTTCGTGATTGCAAATAGGGATCATAAATCGTTCCTAAAGAGTAGTTTGTATCGCTTCCCACTGCATTGTGTAATCGTAAATCTATCGTTATGTTGGACATCTGCCAACTCTGCTCTTTCCCACGATGCCTAAACCTGATAACCCTTTAAAGTGCTAAAGAGAAAACGAGATACTCTTCACTGCATATGAGAACGTCCATAGTCTCATGATCGCCGTCGGCACAGAAAGAGAACTGCAGTTTTCATCTCTCTAGTGGTTTGCAGGAGCGTGTTTATTATGAACTGATATTCTAGGTAAGTGTGAACCTTTGGCAAGATTCATGTTCCGTCACTTCGTGGATGCATTCTGACCTAGATGCGCGACATGGCGAGTATCTGCGTAGTTGGGCATTGATGGACCCAAAGATCCGGTGTTCGATTACTCTGGATCTAGAAATTCTTGTGTACATCTCAACAAGTGTATGAATCCTTGGGCTCGGGCATTGAAGCAGAATGATGGGTAAACGGTGTTGACTCTGGGAAGCATCGTGAAGATGGGTGCTCAACTTCATTGTTGAAGCAAAATAGAGCCTTACAGTGACTCGTAAACAACCTTTATTAAGCTTATTAGATTTGTCTGAGCGGATAGAGGTTCATCCACTAATTGTCTCTGTGCCACTCGCGCTCAACCTTATTGCCCAAACTTCCAACTGGTATTGCTTGTACTCGTACTTGGTATCTTATCATTCAACATCACATCACTACATTCCCCCCACATCACATCACCATCATACTTACAACTTCGCCGCCCTCGAACTGCCACCGTCTACCGTGATAATGGCACCATTGATATACGCGCCCGCACGGCTAGAGAGCCAAATGCAAGTACCAGCAACATCCTCCGGAGTTCCAATCCGACCCAGGGGAACACCCGCCTCAATTGTATCCCTAAACTGCTCAAGAGTGGCGGCCATCATCTTGCTCATGAAGGGACCGCACGCAAGAACGTTGACGGTGATGTTGCGCTTTCCGAGGTGGTTGGAAAGGACCTTTGACAAGTGATGGAGACCGGCCTTTGAGGCAGAGTAGGCACTAGATGGCGGGCTCCGTTAGCCATCATTCACACCGAGGCCGAATTGTCATGAAAAAGCTTACTATGTCTCCAAAGCCGGGACTCGGATACCGTCAATAGAGCCGATATTGATGACCCTCGCCGGGTCCGCAACCCCGCCGTTATCCTTCGCCTCCTTGACCGCGCGCTCCATCAACGGCGTGCAAGCCTGTGTCAACGTGAATACTCTCTGGAGATTCAGCATCATGACCTTGGTAAACGCGGCATCCGGGTATTTGTCATAAGTCTCGCCCCAGTTGGCACCAGAGTTGTTGACGAGGACATTGAGGCACTTTTCACGCTTCTCGAGCTCCGCAACCAGCCGCTGGATGTCGTCGTACTTTTGGAGATCCGCTGGGAGAGCATAGGCTTTACCTGGGCCCGCTTTCGTGAGCTCGGCAGCAGCCTTCTCACAGGCTGCGGCGTCGCGCGAGGCAATGTAGACGGTCGCGCCGTTGCGGACGTAGCCGGTGGAAATCATCAAGCCGATGCCCTTTGCGCCGCCGGTGACGAGGACGACTTTGTCCTTGACAGAGAAGCTGGGAATTGGTGAGCTGAGAGCTCCTCATCATGGTAGGGGTGGTTGGGGAACCCATACAGGTTCTGGAGATCCATTGTGTTATATTGGGGCAGTAAGGCTGAAGGAATGGGTAGGTGAGGGACAGCGGTATGGAGGAATGTTATGTACTCTCGAGTAGATGACAGAGGTTTTGAGCAGAACTGCTCTGCGGGCGAGGTTGGCCATGGTCGGCTCGGGCCGTATATGAGCCTCGGCCCACTGACACCGCAGAATCCTGTGGTGGGGTTACATGTTCAGCCTTGCCCTTCGCCTTGTCCGACATCTCGATATCACTTCCTCATCGAAACGTCTCCACCGTATTAAAATCCCAATGTCACTTCACGCCATCCAGCTTATTAAGAACCCCGCGCAATCAGTTTGTTTGCTACTCTAGCTAGGACTGCAAAGACCCACATCTGCCTATTCCAGCACCATGTAATGAGCACCACAGCCCGATCCAATTCCTCTGCACCCCAAGTGTCCAATGACGACAGAAACACCCACCTTTCAAACATGAAGGCTCAAATCATTATCATCTGATGCAGCTGCCGCAATACAAATAAAATGAATCAAGAAACGACGACACGCGAAACGAAGCAAGACCCAAAAGCTACCCCAGAGAAAGATATGCACAATAGAAGAATGAGAGGATTCCGAGATATAGAGGAAACGCACGATGAACAACATTGAAAAGAATCATGAACGATCCAGAACGAAGAACAAACGTTACGCCGTTCTATGACCGACACAGCTCTTCGTGTATACCAGAAAAACCAAATAAAACAAAACGACCCGGACTTGTCGCCAATACACTTTCGCTTAATTTTGCACTACCGCCCAATCATATCCTCATTCCGCCATCATAAGCCCATGTGTTTTAGTGTTACATCTTTTCGTGTCGACAGGCGTAGCAGTATCGACATATATCATATGATTGGATTGTCAAGGCCGGATTGAGGTGGCACTGTTTAATTAAACCTGAGGGATGGGGTTGGGGACGATGCTGTTGTCAACAATAGCACCGCCGACCTCGGGCTCAGGGGGCTGGGGGCAGTCGCGGGAGATGTGTCCGAAGGATCCGCAGCGGTAGCAGGTCTTGCCAGCAGTGTTGAGGGGCCCGCCGTTAGGGGCTGTGCAGTCGCGAGAAATGTGTCCGTTCTTTCCGCAAGCATAGCACTTCATGGCCTGAGCCTGGCAGTCCCGAGCATAGTGGTTGGGGCCTGGAAATCATTAGTGGATGTCTGGAATGGACTTCAAATAAGTGAAATCTACCTCCGCACTTGTAGCAAGTGGCGGGGCGACCGTAAGCACCGCCTCGGCCGAAACCACCAGCAAATCCCCCACGGGCCATGCCGCCGATACCGCGTCCGAGGCCAGCTCCAGTCGGGCAGTTCCTAGCCTACAAGTATGTTAGAACACATCCAATATGAATGTTTGGAAGACCACACACCAAATGGCCGGTCAGACCGCAGCTGTAGCAACGAGCGCCGGCTGCAGCGCCAGAAAGCCTCAAGGTCGGGCAATCGGCCTGAACGTGTCCATAACCCTGGCAGTGGTAGCACTGTTTGCTCTCAGCAGTCCGGGGCTGCGGGCAGACATTGGATTCGTGACCTGAATGGCGAAATGTTAGGAGGGTGTTCGAGACGGCGGGACGGGGGGAATGAGGTTGATGAGTGATGGTGGGGAAGCTTCGTACCCGGCTGCTTGCCTACAAAGGTGCACACGTCAATAACCATTCTTGAGCCCCATTGAACTCGACATCCACCCTCTCGGCCTCAACATTAACTCAATTCGCTTTGGACAAAGTCCTAGCCGACATCTGGACACGATGGGAGAAGGAGTCCTTACAGTTGTAACAGAGACGCTCCGGGGATGTGCACACTTCAGCGAAGTGGCCAATAGCCCCGCACCTGTTAATGGGGTCAGCATTCCATCTCAAGTGATTTTAATGCAGGGATAAATCATCGGGGGTGGGTTCGCGATGGAGAGAGACTCACTTGTAGCACGCTCTCCTAGAAAGAGACATGGTTGTTCTAATGGTCGAAGGATGTAGTAGTCGTCGAAACCTAATTGCTGTGGGAGCGTTGGAACAGTCAGCTTGGCTTGCGAAGTTTTTTTAAGATAGGCTTCGGGAACTGCTCGCGGTGGTTCTGAAAAAAGCCAGCCGGCGCGCCTCCCGGGAACGACGACGACGAACCACCACGCAACCGGAGCCAGCAGGAGAAGCCACCACCTTTGAAAAGAACCCGAAATCTGGGTTACTCCAGCGGCACCGGCCTTCCTCTCAGCATCACTCCTTCTTCAGACCACCAAAGACAACAGCAACAGCAACAGCAACAACAATCAACAACAACAATCAACACGCGCTCAGCTGCTCACATCTTCTCACTCCAACCAACTCTCTACTGCTTCTCCAACCGAAGAACCAAAAACCGAGGGTGCGGACGAGGGGTGGTGGGGGTGGGTGTGTTGAGTGGAATGGGTGGGTGGGTTGCGGGATAAGATTGCTTTTGTGGGACGAGGGGATGAGGGCAAAGAAACGGGGGGCCGGGGGGGAGGTGCGGGGTCAGTGGATGTTAAGTAGCGGACACCAGGCTAACACCGATGTGCGGACTAGTGTCGACGATGGTGGCAGCAGCAAGAGAGAGAACAGGATGGTGGGTATCGGAACGACAGAGGCTAGGAGTGGCAGCTGGTAGGCCAACACGTGCGAGTGGCCAGACAGCGGAAGGCGGTGGGGAGGGAGCAAGGGAGAGCGGATTAGAGGAAAAATTGGGGGAGGAAGAGGAGGGAGAGGGAAGAAGAGGGTGATGGTGGAGTGCAAGAGGGAGGGGATGATGGGACAGGCTGAGTGTGTGCGTGTGTCTACTACATGCCCACTCATTCAATAGCGTCGAGTTGGTTGCAACAGAACAGAGAATTGATGGGATAAGCATCATGTCCTCGTACGTGCTCTCGGCTTCACCGTTGGGATGTCCGGCCAATACTCGCGAATCGCGTGGGCAGCGTATATTGAGTAGACGTGAGAGAAAGAGAGATAATGGGACAGTCAGAGGAAGGGGAAGGGGAAGGGGAGGATTGGGAGAATACCGTACCCTGTTGTCTGAGGAGATCCATTTTTTTTTTCCTTGGTGATGATGCTGATGGTGACAGATGTGGAATGCATCCGCGGCAGCGTTACCGAACATGTGGGAATAAAACGCCTTCCAGCCCTCGTGGCTCACGGCACTGTGACTTTCCAGTTGTGTTTGAGATGCTTGAAGTCATCGCGCTCCAAACATCGACAAATGCATCTGCTGTAATAATCCTCACTCTCCTCCTCTGCGTCTCCCTCGACCCCACGCACATCCGCAATCTGTTTCATTTCAGGCTCCTCAATGCCGGCTGGACCGGTCGACAAACGAGAAATGGCTGCATGAAGCATGCGCCTATATCTAATCCGTGCAACCAAGCCCATGCCAATACATGTTAGCCCATCCCCCTCCTTCAACCCAGCTTTCCCATCATCGTCCTCATCGTTCTCAGCTTTCATTAGGAGAAGGCCTGGGCCCTCACAAGCGACTTCCTCTTGTCTCAACTCGTTCCAGGCCAAAAAGTAAGTACATTCCTAACTTATGCACCACCGCGTTCGCAGCGTCGGATAGTGGGCTTTCAGATTCTCCATTTGCTGTTTTCGATTGAGGAGACGCAGCCCTGATCTCACAAAACGCACGATATGTATTTCTGGTTGCCGATGCGGCCCTCGTATAAAGGTTCCAAAGCTTCAAAATCAACTTGTGCAATGAAAACCTACTTCCCTCGTCAATCGGTGCAAATTGACGACATGCATTTCAGTCCTTCTCGTGCGGTGTCCGGGGATTGTATCCCCTCCTTCAGTGATTCGATGTCTGAAAACTTGATGAATGTATCCTCATATAGCCATGACACAACATTCTATTCCGTCTGAGGGCCTTGTGCAACAGGGACATCCAACTAATCATACTCTACACTGACAGGAACCATCAGGCAGTTCGAGTGAGTCACGGTAAATCATTTCACGTCATCACAGGGCTTATTTGGTGGTATCGTCTTACCACAATATCATTCTGTGAAACTGGTGTGAAAACAAACGGTAAACTCAATCAAAGCTAACAACCAATGAACAAAACACAAAGAAAAAATACGCCCATGACCCATGCCCATGAGAACCTGTACCCAAAGACAAAGATCACATTTCTATGCCCCAGATACTTGATTACGCCAGATTCACTTCATCGGGATAAAGAAACATGTTCCCTCGAAGCTAAAATCCCTCCCGGTTCATTTGCCACGAGCTCCGGCCTTCAATAACTTATTTCTCCTCGCCCGTCGCCTCTGCAGCTGGCGCATCCGTAGTCTCTCCCTTCGGCGCGGGTGCAGGGGGTTCGCCTTCGGCATCGGAAGAAGTCCAGAGGGTCTAATTTGTAAGTTAGCAAGGTTCTTGATTGATATTACAGTATACTTACCAAGTTGTCCCGAAGGAGTTGCATGATAAGGGTGGAGTCCTTGTAAGATTCTTCGCTGAGAGTGTCGAGCTCTGTGGAGGTGTCAGCTTGATTCATTAAGCAGCAATTAAAATTTCATACCCGCAATAGCATCATCAAACGCCTGCTTGGCCAGATTGCAGGCCTTGTCGGGGGCATTCAAAATTTCGTAGTAGAACACGGAGAAGTTCAAGGCCAGACCAAGACGGATGGGGTGGGTGGGAGCAAGATCCGTTTGCGCGACATTAGTAGCATTCTCGTACGCCTCCAAGGACTTGTCAGCCGACTCCTTGCGCTTATCACCCATGGCGAACTCGGCCAGGTAGCGGTGATAGTCGCCCTTCCTAAATCGTTATTAGCCACCACGCCGTAGTTGCTGAATAATGGTGCTTACATCTTGTGATAAAACACCTTTGACTCACCGCTCTGTGCGGATGGGATGAGGTGCTTGTCCAATACCTCCAAGATGTCTTCGCAGATCTTGGCCAGCTCGGCTTCGATCTTTTGACGGTATTCCTTGATGAGGGCGACCTGGGTTTCGTTGCCCTTGGACTCCTCCTTCTGCTCAATTGAGGTAACAATCCTCCACGAAGCACGACGGGCGCCGATGACATTCTTGTAAGCGACGGACAAGAGGTTTCGCTCCTCAACAGAAAGCTCCTGGTTGGCTGAGGCAACGACCTTCATGTTCTCGACCATTTCTGAGAAACGTCAGTTCACCGCCGAGCATGGAGGCTTGCTTGCCACATACCTTCATAGCGCTCAGCCTGCTCAGCGAGCTTGGCAAGATATACAGAGTCTTCGTAACCCATTGTGATAGTGTTGAATGTAACTGGTGATTTCAGTCAGCTACGTTGAGTCTTATATGATGCTTGCTTGTTGTAGTGCCGGCGGTTGGAACCCCGCCTCGAGAAGTGACGTATGTTTACAGCTAAACCAGAGAGCAACCACGGAACATCACAGGGGTGCCGGCGGTGAACATCCAAGATACGCGATGCAACGACGCCCAGTGGATGCTGTCGAGAGAAAAAGAGCAGCAGCGAGGGGAACGGATCCGCAAGCGAAAAGTCGGGGGAATATCTCGTTCAACCAGTGGTTGTGAAGAAGCCCCGCCCGAGAGCCGCTCAACCTCCAGCAACAGCTTGACCCAAACCAGGAGCTGCCAGTGCTGTGCAAGCCCATCGGTCTGAAGTTCAGCCTTGCGAGACAAATCGACTGGAGATGGAGCTCTTTCTCGCCCGCAGCCGTAGGATCAAGGTGTTCTCGAGGGGGGCCCGGCCTCCTGACCCAGGGGCCAGCTGTCGTAAAGGTACAGGAGAAGTAAGATTCGGGGAAGCTAATTACCAGGAAGTGATGAGAGAGATGTGGCTGAGCGCGAGCTGATGATTCTTGGGGGCGTGGAGGGGGGTGTTGATGAAGGCGCGGATGGAAGTGGTGGATGGAGGTGGTGGAAGTTGAGTTGCAGGAGATGGAGAGGAGGAGGAGAGAGGGAAGCGGAGCAGGAAAGGCGGACAACTGACTCCACCCACCAATGACACTGAGCCCCAAAAGGGAATGAGGCGCCCCCAACACTGTTCCATGTTCGTTTCTTGCCAAACACCTGGTTCCACCCACAAATCCATACAACACATCTGTGCTTCTATGGCCAATCCGCGGTCGACCCCTACCAGGCTGGCGTATAATCTACGTGCCTGCCAGCGGGGTCAGAAACGCTGACGTTTTCAGGCGCAATCCTGATTCCTCACAGCCTCGACCTGAAGCTTCTGGTCACCGCCCCCTCCCAAGGCTCAACACTCAGGAATGACCCAAATCTCGTTCATTCAACATGGCGGATCTCCTCACCTTCACAGTAGTTTCTCGGATGGCGCGCTGTCAATTTTATACATGGTTCATTGGTAACCATGGGGAAGCGGGGTGGTCTGATAGGTGTAACAAGGGCTTGTGGCCCTCTCGCTTTGGAGGTCGATGAAATCATCCCGACCGCAACCGAATCGCTTGTCATCGTCTCACCCCTCCACCTCAGAACTATCTGAACCCCCCAACACCCCATCATCGACGTCTGTCCCACCATGCTTCGCACCGTCATCACCCGCACCGCCCGCCCCGTCGTCGGCAGCACCACCCCGCTCATGAGCGTTCGTCACTCCAGCGGTGAGGGTGCCACCGGTAGTGGTTTCTCCCGCCCCGGAGGAATGGCTTCTGGGTAAGCGCTCTCTATCACCTTGAGGAAGGCTCAGCGACTGAGTCTGTCTGTAGTGACTCTTTCACCCGCCGCGAGAAGGCCGCTGAGGACATGTACGTCCATGAGATTGAAAAGGGCAAGCTGGTAAGTCAATCCCCGTTACTTAACGTCAACTCTCTAACCCGTAGCAGAAAGCCCTCAAGGAGAAGCTCCAGAAGCAGCGCCAGCACCTCGACGAGCTCGACAAGCACATGTATTTTACCCGCATCCTATCCTCATCTGTTTCTCGGCTAACATTCCCTAGTGATGAGCTCACTAAGTCTCAGGGCGGCGAGAAGAACTAAATATCACAATGCTTGGATCGGAGCAGTTCATGTAACATATGATGATGAAATTATATTATCTCGATGTGCCAAAAAGACGTACAAAATCTGCACCTTGGGCATGAATACTCGGGCACTAAACTGATGATGTGAACTCGGGATATCATACGTAGATACGTAGTGTTGGACAAAGTGTTCGCCTACCCATCGCCCGCCATCATCAAAATTTAGAGATTCGAGAATTTTAATGCGAGGTGACAAGTTCAGTGCTGTCATGTACGTCATGTAATGTGAACGATGTGAAATTGTTCGATATCGATAAATGAAAGTCAGGGGATGCCATCAAATAACAAAATGTTCACTAGCCGAAGTTGCCATTATTATCCTAAATCGAGTGATGACGGTGCATCCAGTCATCTCAAGCCATCAGCCACCATCCATATTTTCTTTTCTCAAACCCACTCAAACTCTCTTCTCCAGCTTGTCTGCGAAAGTCACCCCTTCCAACCCACCATGGCCCGCGAATCTACTGTCGACTTCGAAGATGACGATGTGATCCTGCTGAAATCCGCTGCTACTTTCTTTCCTCAGGCTGATTAGTGTTCCACAGGCTAATGGTATCGTTGATGTTGATCAGCTTCAAGCACATGGTATGATGTTATCCTTCATCTTCTATATCCTAACTAATTAGTTCCGCGGATAGGAATCGGCGCAAGCGACATCAATAAACTCAAAGCTGCTGGTTATTGGACGATAGCAGCACGTTTCCACCAGGACAACTACATTTCCAGAATTCTCTAACGATCCACTAGGCTGTCTGCGCGGCTACACGCCGTAATCTCTCTAAAATAAAAGGTACGAGGGACTGGGCGGAATTATTGGACACTATTGACCCGCTCTAGGTTTCTCGGAGCAGAAGACGGAAAAGATCAAGGAGGCTGCCTCGAAGTGCGCTGTAAGTCATGATACTTAAAGCTTCTCCTCTACCTTCCTTTCGAAACTAACGTTCGGTCAGCCACCGTCTTACAACTTCATCACCGCTGCAGAACTCGGACATGTCCGCCGCAAAGTGTGCCGCATATCTACTGGATCGAAGTGCTTTGATGCCATTCTAGGAGGAGGCATCCAAACGATGAGCATTACAGAGGTTTTCGGCGAGTTTCGAACAGGGAAGAGTCAGCTCAGTATGACCGCGTCCGTCATCTGTCAGCTTCCCAAAGGGCAAGGTGGGGCCGAGGGGAAAGTCGCTTACATTGATACGGAGGGTACTTTCCGACCAGAGAGGATTAAGCAAATTTGCGAGCGCTTTGGTGTGGACGGGGACGCGGCCTGCGAGAATATCATTTACGGTCGAGCATTGAATTCTGAGCATCAGATGGAACTCTTGAACGGACTTTGTCAGAATTTCGCGACCAATGAGTTCAGACTTCTGGTAAGCTTGAAAGAATTTCTCCTGGATTGTTCATGATCTAACACTCGCTCGTAGATCGTTGACAGCATCATGGCCTGTTTTCGAGTGGACTTTTGCGGTCGCGGAGAGCTTTCGGAGTCGGTACACGGAATCTCTTGTTAAGAAAAATCTAACTCTTAGTAGGCGGCAACAGAAGCTTGGACAAATGCTGGCCAAACTCTCTCACATGGCGGAAGGTAAATCCACTTCATTGCACATTCGCTCGGATTGTTAACCTTGTGTATTCAGAGTTCAATGTTGCCGTTTTGATGGTCAGATGAAACCGCCGTGATACTCATCGCTTTCAATACTGACTTGCTGTACCGAAAGACAAATCAAGTCCAGAGTGATCCTGGAGCCAGCGCTCTTTTTGCTAGTGCTGACGGGTAATTTCCTTCCCTTTATGACCAAGACCGTTTCTGATAATGAACAGACGAAAACCAGGCATGCAAAACACTTCACTATTCTTGGACGAGCTAACAACCTGACTTTGTGATGTAGTTGGAGGGTATGTATCAGAGATTGCACTGGCCACAACGAAGTATTCATGGAATACTGATTAGCATCAGACACGTTCTTGCCCATGCCTCTGCGACTCGCATTCTATTGGTACGCTCTCCTGATTTAGTCCAACACCAGGAACTAATAAGACTGGGTTCCAGAGGAAGGGCCGTGGTGAGGAACGGGTTGCCAAGATTCAAGACAGCCCTGACTGTCCTGAGCGTGAAGCAACATACGTCATCAGCAACGGGTAGGTTTTCATGATTCAAAAGGCATTCAACATGGAGCTCACGCAAAATTCTTGTGGTAGTGGAATTGCCGATCCGGACGGTACGAAATAAGACTTCTTTCAAGTTCCTTGTCTTTTGGCGATAGAAGAGGTAGCCTTTGGGAGATGTAGGAAGACCTCGATATATGGCAAATTTGGTTGAATGTGTGGGATTTCATGTCAAGGCGAAAAAATGTTTCTGATGATTGATACTATCACGTATATCAGCATGTTTGACTCCACAACCTACCTAACCAATGGGTATGACGCTGGTGGCAGTGATTAGTCATGCTGGAGATCAACCAAAGATCTCCAAGAAGTCCAGATCATGCATGACGTCACTCCACACATCTCCCAGCAACATCTCGCCTCCACAATGACCGCTCCACAACACTCCCCCGCCGGGCCGCGTAGACTCTGGGGAAGTGACATCAAGCAGCAATGGGCAATCCGGATTCCCCATCCTGGACGGCGGTGAAGAGCGGCCATAAAAGCATCGCTGTCTGCTCTTCCCCATCTCCATCTTATCACAAACACACCATCAACTCCTACAACACCTCAACAGCTACACTTTCACGAACTTTTATACCTTTTAACAGACACTACGAAGAACACCTATCACTATGTCCGGGGTCATCAACAAGCTCACTGGCAATACGAAAAACACCGCTGCAACTTCCACCACTGCCGGTCCGCACGATTCCAATATTGCCAACAAGATGGACCCCCGAGTTGATTCCGACCTCGACGGATCTCGAAATGCTGGTCTCCGGGCAGACCACAACTACGGTCAGCGTACTGCCGGCCCACACAGCTCGAATGTCGGCAACAAGATGGATCCGCGAGTGGACTCCGATCTTGATGGTTCGCGGAATATGGGTGGCCTCGGGGGTGTAGGTGCTCCAACGACTGGCACTCGCCATGCCGGCACTACAGGATACGGATCTACAAATGCTGGCCCTCATTCAAGCAATGCCGGCAACAAGCTTGATCCCAGGATCGATTCTGATCTTGACCACCGTGGAACCACAACAGCTGGCGCTATTGGTTCTTCTCATACTGCTGGTTCAACCAATGCTGGGTAGGTTCTCATGCCATTCTGGCTATAACAATGGTACTGATTATGGTTCTAGTCCGCATAAATCTAACATTGCCAACAAACTCGACCCCCGTGTCGACTCTGATCGCGATGGCCGTGCTGCCGCCGGTAATACCCACGGAGGAGTCCTTGGCACTGGCACCAGTGCTGCCCACACGGCGGGTTCCACCAATTACGGCCCCCATTCTAGCAATATTGGCAACAAGCTCGATCCCCGTGTCGATTCCGACCTTGACCGATCTCATGGGATGGAGACCGCTGGCACCATGGGCACCACTGGTACTACTAGTACTACTGGCCCCACCCGAACTACTGGTATCACCGCTGGCGGAACTGCCTTGAATTCTGGCACCTATGGCGGCTCTACCAATGCTGGTCCTCACTCGAGCAACATTGGCAACAAGCTCGACCCGCGCGTCGACTCTGATCTTGACGGCCGCGGTACTCGTCACACTGCTGGGTCCACCAACTATGGACCCCATTCCAGCAATGTTGGCAACAAGGTTGATCCCCGGGTTGATTCTGACCGCGATGGGCGTGCTGCTTATGGTGCTGCTGGGGCCGGAGCTGGAGCCGGAGCCGGAACTGTTGGAGCTGGTGCTCTTGGTTCTAAGACGGGTCCAACAACCACCCATGGGCCTCATGTCACCAATACCGGTAACAAGCTCGATCCCCGCGTCGACTCCGACCGTGACCACCGTGGCTCACGCGCAGCTACTGCAACTGGCCCTGCCCCGAACACTGCTGGCCCACACAAGAGTGACATCTTGAACAAGCTCGATCCTCGCGTGGACTCGGATCTCGACGGTTCGAAGACGATTGGAAACAAGCACTAAGCACGAGACGCCTTGAGCGTGTGCATGTTATGATTACGATTTTCTTTTTGTATGGGCTTTGTTTTTGTTGGGATGGGTTTGGTTTACATTAGGATATTCGGGTATGCTTGTATGAATAATAGTGTTTAGTTTGACGAATGCAAGGGCCCGTGGCAAGAACTCTAAATAACTCTAAATGTGCAATGCCTTTGGTGATGCTGGTGATGAATGACGATACACCAATGACTCTAGGGGCCATCTACTTGGTAAACAAGTTTGATAATGTGCATTTGGTGCTCTAAATAACTCAATTGAACTGCCTGCACCAGCCGTCGTGTCCCCATCTCCCATCCTTGATGGATGACGCAACCGGTGGTGGAGCGGTGGTGATGCAATGGCCCAAGTGGTTGATCTTCTGTAGTCTCCCGGCCACCTGCTGACCCCACCACAAATCTGTGCTCGGTGATTTGTCCATGTTCCTTCCCCGGCTCCTCCGTTCAGCACCAGCTTCAAGAGCTCAACTGTTCAAGCTCTATCCACGCCATCCATTCATCTCTCCAGCTACCCAATCCCTCCTTGCCCGTTACGCTACAATGTCTCAACAACAATACAGGCTTAAAGTCGAGTCGGCCGACTTGAAAAACGGCCAGAAAGTTGAAGCTCAGGTCGAGGGTGTTGATGAGGTGAAGGTTGTTTTGCTGAAGGTCAATGACCAGCTGCGTGCTATTGGTTCTAACTGCACTCGTATGGCTTGACACTCCTGTTCTCGCTGCCTTGATACTAACATGTCGAACAGACTATGGTTTGGCCCTCTGGGGAAAGTC
The DNA here is from genome assembly GCA_004786065.1 of Ascodesmis nigricans. Classification (NCBI taxonomy): domain Eukaryota; kingdom Fungi; phylum Ascomycota; class Pezizomycetes; order Pezizales; family Ascodesmidaceae; genus Ascodesmis; species Ascodesmis nigricans. Next base: position 234,927 of record ML220150.1, on the reverse strand, counting down.
TGACATGCTGCGATACTGATGATAGTTTCAAGGTGCTCCGCTTGTGAAGGGTGTTGTAGCTGATGATGGACGGATTACTTGCCCATGGTATGCATACCCCATACCCCTCCAATTTTACATTGTTGACTGGGTCTGCTAGGCATGGAGCTTGCTTCAACACTGAAACCGGCGATATCGAGAACGCCCCAGCGCTGGATCCCATTGCAGCCTACCCGGTCACCGTCAAGGGCAACGACGTCTACATTACCGCCGACGAGGCTACTTTGAAGCGGGGATCGAGAACCCCGAACCTTGCCTGTGCTGCGAAACAGGATAGTAATGTCTTGATTGTCGGAGGAGGTTCTGGTGGTATTGGCGCCATTGAAGGTCTTCGGGAGAAAGGGTACAAGGGCAAGATCACTGTGCTTTCCAAAGAAGCATATCTGCCGATTGATCGGGTGAGTAGGGTAAAATTAGAGCGTAAAGTCATGGACGCTGATAGGAACAGACCAAACTCTCCAAAGCTTTGATCCCAGATAAAGAAAAGATCCAATGGCGCGATGATAAATTCTTCAAAGACGCCGGAGTCGAGTTCCACCTCGAAACTGAAGTCGATTCGGTCGATTTCAAGGACCACACAGTTACCACCAAGGACGGACGCAACTGGAACTACAACAAGGTTATCTTTGCCACTGGAGGAGCGCCTCGTTCTCTCCCAATGGAGGGGTTCAAGAAGCTGGGGAATATTTTTGTTCTTCGCGGTATTGATGACGTTCAGAGGATCTTGACACAGGCCGGAGAAGGAAAGAAGGCTGTTGTGATTGGAGCATCGTTCATCGGCCTCGAGGTCGGAAACTGTCTCGCCGGAAAGAAGAATGACGTGACCATTGTTGGCATGGAAAGCGCACCGATGTGAGTATATCTTCCTCAGGCTGTAATATCGTCGGCTGACTGGATTGTTTTCCTAGGGAGCGCGTCCTCGGTGATAAAGTCGGCAAGATCATTCAGAACAAACTTGAAAGCGCTGGAATCAAATTCAGGCTGAACGCTACCATCGAGGACGCCAAACCGAAAGACACCGACCCTTCAAAGGTCGGCTCTGTTCAGTTGAAGGGCGGTGAAACCATCGAGGCCGATTTTGTTGTCCTTGGAGTTGGTGTCGCCCCTGCCACCGAGTACCTGAAGAAATCCGGCATTCCTCTTGAAAAGGACGGAAGTGTGTCTGTTGACAATCACTGGAGGATTGAGGGAGTCGAGGACGCTTATGCTGTTGGCGACATTGCCACATATCCGTATGCCTACGGAGCGCCTGGGGACAAGGTTCGCATTGGTACGTGAATACTTCTAACTGCCCATAATCCACTTCCAAAGCTGAGTGGAAAATAGAACACTGGAATGTTGCCCAAAACGCTGGCCGTCAAGCTGCGCTCCACATCGCTACCAAACGCAAACCCACCGCCTTTATCCCCATATTCTGGTCGGCGCTTGGTGCTCAGCTCCGCTACTGTGGCCATACTTCCCCCATGAGTAGCCAGTATGATGATGTGGTGATTCATGGAAAACCGGAGGAGACAAAGTTCATCGCCTACTACACTGCCGGCGACAAGGTTGTCGCCGTTGCGTCTATGCAGATGGATCCGAAGGCGAGTAAATCATTTTTGGAAGTGAGGGAAAGATGCTCATGTTCTCATAGGTCATGCAATGCGCGGAGTTGATGCGGAGGAAGAAGATGCCGTCGAAGAAGGAGATTCAGGATGGCATCAATGTGTTGGAAATTTACGTCCCCGCCGGCGTGAAGATTGAGGCCTAGCCGTGAAAGGGATTGATACTATATTTCTTTACCTTAACAGCAAGCGTCTGTTGTTAGCAATGAATGATGTTAAATGGCGCTGTAGCCGCTAATACAATGAATACCCCCTTCTTAATGATCCTACCGGAAATTCCAAGTTCGTACTCTGATAACCCTTGTGCGGAGAGCCTCCTATGGTCAGTACAATCACGCGTTGTGGACACCATAAACCATAGATATGGTACTAGTATCCTGTAACATTTCCCCCCCTAAACTCATACGAATCATCGCCTAGCATACAGTAACTAGCAATAGCGGTATCCATGATCCATCAATTACAGCAAAACGAATCGTAATCCAATAGTCAGCCCCATGTCAGACCCATAATCCTACCCTATCATTGCCTCAACCCCAATTCCACCGCCGACTCATGTAGCCTCTGCCAAGGCGAAACCCCCAATCCAACAAATGACAAAACAAAAAAAACCAAGAGCAATTCAATCAATCAAAAACGAACGCCAGCACCGAATCCAACCCAATCCACCCATTCCGCTCCCACCAGAAACACAATCACAGTAAAAAGACAGCACTTTTTATCCCGCACTCGTCGTTGCCATCCGCAACTCTACTCCTCTTCGGCCTCGCGGTAGCGCAGGAGCATCAGGCGCTTGAATTCCGCGGGATCACGGTCCCAGAGGTCGGCGGCTTGACCATTGAGGGGGGATTTACTATACCGGAGCTGTCAGTTCAAAAATCCCCAAAATCGCCAACCTTGACACCACCCATTCACAGATTCACCCGTCCCACCCCTTCCCCGTCTCCTCGCACACTGTCAACACTCAGATCCCCAGGGAAAAAACATACTTATTTGGTTCCCCCAACAAGCTCTGCAAACTCAACAGCACCGTCTGCACATTATAAACCGCGCTCCACTTCTCCTTCAAAATATCCAAGCAGATTCTCCCCGCCATATCGACATTCGGATGGAACATTGGCGTCGTGAAGGTCACGTTCGGCGGTGACATTGGGTAGTTGGACGGGAACTCTAGCGAGAGCTTGAACGTCAGGTTTGCGAACGGCGTGTCGGCGGGGCCCGCCATGGTGCCTGTCCAGGAGAGGAGGTTGCCGTCTCGAGGGAAGGCGGAAATGCCAGGAGGAGGGGAGAGCATGAGTTGCATTAACTCGGTTTGCAGGCTGGGAAGAAAGAGGTTAGAGAGGTTAGAGAGGGCGAGAATTGGGCAGAGGAGGAGGATGAATACCGTTTTGTAACGGTTGCTCCGGCTTCGGCGGCCCGTTTCGGGGCGTTGGCGGCGGTGAGGTTTGAGGAGGCTTCCATTGTGGTAGGGTGGGTGGTGATGCGGGAGGTGAGGAGGGGATAGCGAGTTAGTGTTTAGAGAAGGAGTGTGTTGACTCTGGTGAGGAACGGGGGTGAGTTGTTGGTGCACTGGGAGTGGGTCGTGGTTGGTTGTTGCTGTGGGTTGTGGAGTGGATGGGGTCAAAACAACCTAACAGTTGCTAGCTGCACTGAGAACGCGGAATCACGGGATGCCGGGCGTGGCGGATATCTGAATTATGTAGACAACACCAACGGAGATGGTGTTTAAGAGAGTCGATGATTGAAAAAAGGATGATTTCGATGTGTGCAAGATGCTTCCCGTTATATTCAATTTGACATCACCGGCCGTTTAGTCGGTCGGGAGTTTACATGCCAGGAGCTCCGGCCTTATTGACATGAAGCAAGCATATCACTGTAAATCATCAGTAAACCTCGCAACACACTAGTCTGAATCGTGTAAATAATGACTTGAATCCTGCATTCAAGACTCGAAACTTCCAATTACATGGTTCTAAAGTACAAAGGGCAACATGAACGCCGGGAAGACAGAAATATTGAGACAACACCAAATAACCTGGAGAAAGCATCCACAAACACCATAAAAACATTTGTAATGAAGAACATGCAGCATGATACATGTGGTATTATGCGCGAAGCGTTGTAGTAAAAGTTATGGTTAGGCAGTAATGCCAGGTGGGAAAACAGAGGGTGTCGACGAATGAGGTGTATCAAAATCGTGGACTTGAATGTCTGGTGGTGTGCCAGCCGAAACCGATGGTTCAGCACTGGCTGTATCGGAATTTGTTGCGGTGCCGATGAGAGAGGTGTCGGCGGCCCCGTCAGATGAGGTTTGCGCCGTAGGCCGACCCCAGGTTGATACGTGCCATTGAACGCCAGTAAAACTTTTAAGAGTAATACCAGTCTTCGACCACCGCTTGCAGGGTCGACCACTGCGGTCCAGAGCACGGAGTTTATCGTTGATTGCTCCAGTATTGGATTTTGGACCAAGCTTGGGAGCGGCACTTGCTGCGCCGAGGACAATGTTGGCCCTATGCAAAGGTTAGAATCATCATTCCATGATAGAGGAGGATAGTAACATACAAAGGCCCTTTCTTACGTCCTCCAACTTTTGGCCCTGTCCCGATCCCAGATGTCCGCACGCGCTTTACCGGGCCACCGGATTTCGGAGCTCCTCCAGGCGCGCCACGTCGTTTGTTTCCTGCAGTGGGAGTGGTCATGGTATTTGATACCGGTGCAGGGGGAGATGTTCGAGCAGAGTTTTCACCAGATGGTGGTGAACCATTTGTCCCATTCTCCGTTGGCGATGGTGCAGTGACTGGTGGAAATGTGGTGAGGGCTCGAAGTTTATCTTGACTGATCCTGAGCCTGACGAGGAAAGCCGAAGTCGAGGGCACGCCTGCCCCTGTTGGAGAGCCCTTCGCTTTGGGCTTGGGCCCTGGCCGACGACGCTGTTTTACCGATGAAGGGGCGGTGGGCTCAGTTGCTGGCGACGGAGACATGGATGTGGAACTCATGATGTGGGTGATGAAAGCACCGGAAGGTTGGATGGCGAGACCAACGCAGCCAGAGGCCGAGGAAGCTTTGAAGCCTTGGTACAGGCCAGCTGACGCGATAAATGAGGCGGCGTAGGCGAAGGCTGGTGTGTAGTCCGCGTCGATTGTTGGTAAATTCGTGAAGACACAAGTGGTGATGTTGTTTTTTGCGTTGAGGCGTTTAAGACGTGGAGGTCAGAGGGGTTGCAGGTTTGCGGTGTGGGTGACCTTGAGGGAAAAGTCGGGTGCGGACTGAAGTGGGGATGGGTGAGAGGTGGCCATGGTTTTTCTCGTTCAGAGTGTCAAAGCAAAGCGAAGCCCCGGCGGATCGAGGATCAGGAGTGCGTGCGACGACAAGTGCATCCACATAAGAGGGACGGTGGTGCGCCACGGGCACTAGCCACAGCCAGGGTCACTGAATCTCACCCAAGCACACATCTCATCCCACCACAGCTTCTCACTCAGACACAGCGCTCACGAGTCTGTCCTCTCACACAACCACAACTTCTCACCTACTCACACACCATCACCGCTCTCCAGCCACAGCAACACCCCTCCCCGCCAGCCACACCACTTCGTCTCACTCGCTGCCCGCCGCACCTCATCGTCACTTCATCTCAGGCGAGCGCGGATACTGTGCTCCTGCTCTTCCTCCTCGCTTGTCTTCCTCCGCTCTCACTGTCGTCTTCCCTTATCCGCTCCGCTTGCTGGCCCCGTGCACTGCCACGCTTTCGTTCTCCTCCTCCATCTCCCTGCACCCTCCCACCTTCGTCTTGCTTCCTTCCTCTACCTTCCCGCCGAAATCGCGAGCTGCCAGCTGCCCAACACTACCACCACCCGCCCGCCCATCTTTTGCCATCGTGACGCCGGTTCATTCCCCCCCGCGTTGCGCTGCAGACATCTGGATGTGCTACATCCCCCTCCCCTCAGCAACCCTGACACCATATGACCTCCGCAGTTCCGCATACCTATCCAGGCCCCGCCACCATGAACCCGCGACGAAGTTCCTTCGTGACACCGCATAGCTCCTACGCATCTATCGTATCTGGCCAAGCTCCCGCGCCGCTTCGTGAGCAGACCTCCCCTCATTTTGGAAGCTCCGGAAGCTTCAAAGCTCCAGCACCATCGTCCCCAGCTGTCGTACCGAGCTATCTTGTGGAATCCCTGTATGCGGAGCGACTGGCGTCGACGTCAGGCTCTGTGTTCAACAGCTATTCAACGTCACCACTGCTCCCAATGAGCCCAAGAAAAATCCACAGATATAGAGGAGTCGCAACAGACATAGTGGAACACTCTCCTGTGACAGATGAGCTGCTGAGTGCATTACCGACTCGCTGGGACGAGACTGCGAAATCGAATTCTATTCAAATAATGGAAAATGGATGTGAAGCGAAGTTCATTGGTCTGTTTTGAGCATCATTTAATCACCTCATATGCTGAGTGAAACGTAGGAAACGGGAAATCAAATGAAGTCGAGCCCGCTGGCGCGGTCCGGGCAGACAAGCCTATTCCACTGCAGTGTGGTGTCTTTTACTTTGAGGTTACGATTGTGTCTAGGCGCAAACGGGGAGAGAAAAAGTCCGCTCATCTGTCATCCTCTGCTGAGGAAGATTTTACTGACGGGTGTTAGACAAATTGGAATTGGGTTCTGTGGGGACAAAGCATCCCTGTCCAAAGTCCCTGGGTGGGAGGCAGACTCTTGGGCCTACCATGGGGATGAAGGCGAGTCTTTTTGCTATGGTAAGAAAAGCTCATACGGGCCAGCATTTGATAGTCAAGACGTCATTGGCTGTGGTGTGAACTTTCGAACCAGAACCGCGTTTTTCACAAAGAACGGGAATAATTTGGGAGTGGCATTCCGCGACATCAATCCTAGGAAGAAGAAATTTTATCCGGTGGTTGGGTTCAAAAGGACTGGGGAAACCGTGCGAGTTAATTTCGGGCAAGACAAATTTGTCTTCGACATTGATCAGTATATGCAGGTAAGTAACGGATGTTTCTTCGGTCTTATGGTACTAAATTCTCGGTCTGTAGAAAGAAAAAGAAGATGCATATGCACAAATATACAAAAACCCGCCCGTTCAAAAGTTGTGTCCACCTTTAGAAGAAACCGCCTTGATTCAGGCTTTGATATCGCAATATCTCTCTCACGAATGTTTTGTGGAAACGGCCCGAGCCTTTGCAGAGGTTGTCAAAAACGAAAATCGGACACTTGAGATACCGGATTCGCCCATTACTGCTGCCATTTTGAACACAAAGCATGAGACCGACGCTGCCCATCGTCAAAGTATGTACATCCTTTTCGCGTATTTGTGAAATAACTCACACTCGTTTACAGCTATCCGAAACGCCATTGTGCAAGGTAACATCATCCGGGCCCTGAAGCTGACGAAGCGGCTGTATCCGAACGTTCTCCAAGACAATGACCTTTGTTTCCGATTGCATCGACGCCGTTTGCTCGAAATGTTTCGCGAAATTTCAGAGAGAGTTGAAAACGAATCAGAGAATTTGGCGAACGGAGATTCGGCAGACCAAAAGTCCCATCACCACTCGGGTGACGAAATGGAAGTCGATGAACCGATGGCGGAGGAGGCCACTTGGGATATCATGGACATGGACGACGATAACGAGAATGGAAGCACAGGACAACACATCCAAAACGTAGATACGCTGGATGGAGTCGTCAAGTACGCGCGTCAGCTTCGAGTTCAATTCCACGCCGACACTCGGCCAGAGATCAAAAAAAGCTTGGACGAGGTGTTCAGCCTGATCGCGTACTTGGATCCGAAAAGCTCAGTTATGGCACACTTGTTGGATGAGAGTGAGAGACTGAAGGATGCTGAGATGTTGAACTCTGCTATACTCCGTACGTTATACATCCCCTTGGCATGATGTTCACTAACACAGTTGCGCAGGTTCGCAGAACAAGGGCCCAGTGGCAGCTTTGGAACGATTGGTAAAGCAGTCCTCCGTCCTCGTTCAGGATTTGAGCGAGGAGGGTGGGCCGGGGGCGTTTGTAAACATACGTAACGATTTTCTGAAGGATAATGAAGTGATGGGGTGAAGTTGATTTGATTTAATGTCAACGGGGCGTAATATCATTATGTATTTTCTATCGGAGTAGGACAGAGTTTCGGGGTCTTGTATCTGTAGCCGGCTTAAGTGTAATTGAACAACTTCACTCCCATTATTGTATGGCTTTATAATTGAGAAAAATATAGTGAGAGTGTTAGTGTAGGTAATCATTTACATATATATTTCTTGTCTCGGGAGCTGTTACGGCTCGTGTTGGAAACGGGCTTGGACGCAACTCGAGTGTTCTAAAAGATGCCATCACCTTCAATTCTTCGCCATTGGTCCCTTTTCGGATTTTGCAGATTGGTTAGACCTTCGTATGTATCAGGTAAGCAAGCCAACTGTGTCTATTTTGGCAGACTGTGATTCCTGTAGTGTTTATGTTATCCATGATTATAAGGTTCATCCCAGGATTCAAAGCTATGACAGGTTAGGGTACTGATCCGCGAACATGAATAGGTTTACATATGACCCAAGGATTCATCAAAGTTGCGCTATCCGACGGGGACTAAGATCCGGCGTGCTTCACAGGTGCATCAATCTTGAAAGGTGCTAGCGTCCTGGTGTCTGGACTTTCCATATGTAGAGCATGACAAACGTAAAGTAAACGTACTTGTGGGTTCCTCCAAAGCCATACTTTACCCGGAGTAGTTGTTGGGTGGAGAGTCCCACAAGCTTGAGAAGTCGACCGGAAGACACCATCAGCCACGGAGGGCACTGGGCAGGGGAGAGACGACATAAGGTTGGCCATCGTTTCCGACTCCCCTCGATCTTCCCGACCAGTCGCCGCCGCCGCCGCAAAATCCCACCCGCGGCCTGGTGAGGAAAAAACGAAACTGGGCAAAGCCTACGCTTGCTTCCATAACTTCCTCCCGTCGGCCGCGGACCCCGAGGGCTCCGTTAAAATTGCAGAAAGCCCCCCCAACTTCATCAATTTTCTGGAGAGGCGCCGTTGAGTCTTCTTTTTTATTATTATTGCTGTTTCGCGCGCTCTTTCTCTTTGCCGTTGTGCACATTCCAATCGTTTGTCGCCACAGAGAGAGAAGAGTCGCACGGAAATGACGGACAAAGTATTCCGGGTGAGGTCGTCGTCCGAGGTGCGACCCGAGGGGTTGACCACTTCGGCTGAATCCCAGAATCGCCCGACCCCGGAGTTGAGTCAGCAGCCGCACCATCCGTCACTGTCATCACCAGACGACAAGAAACACAAAGGGAAGAAGCCACCAATTGGCCTGTGGTGGAGGAGCGGCGAGAAATTCATTACCTTGACGGTGGCTGTTGCAGTATTCACGGTATGGGCAAGCCTACTATGATCCAATTATGATGTGGAACTAATGTTTCATTGGTGGTATAGGATATCTTCTTGTATGGATTGGTGAGTGAATCTACCCTGTTTTATGACAAACAGCTAACATCCACTTCAGATTGTTCCTGTGTTCCCTTTCTCGCTTCCTGATAGAGCTGGTGTCCGTGAAAATGGTATTGTATCATCCTACCCTCTTCTTTCCAAACACATACTAACTTTCATCAGAGGTGCAACGCTGGATCTCCGTTCTCCTCGCCGTATATGGTGCTGGCCTACTTGCTGCGTCTCCCGTTTGTGGATACATATCCGATCACACATCTGGTCGAATGCTTCCGTTCATGCTCGGCCTCGTCGCCCTCATCTGTTCAACTGTGATGCTCTGTGTTGGCAACACAATAGCATTACTGGTTGTGGGACGGTTGATCCAGGGTATGTCGGGAGCTGTTGTCTGGATTGCGGGATTGGCATTGCTGGTCGATACTGTTGGGAGAGGGAGAGTTGGTGAAGCGATGGGCATTGTCAGTGTGGCCCTGAGTTTGGCCATGTTTTTGGCGCCGCTTTTGGGCGGTTTGGTATATCATGGGTAAGTGGAGCTCAACATGGCATCTCGTGATATGAGCTGACTGTAAGCAGAGGAGGTTACTTTGCAGGTATGTCCGAGGTGTTGAATAAGTTATGGATGATTGCTGATTACTGGGCGGTAAAGTTTTTGGAATGGCGTTTGGATTGGTGAGTCTCACGGTCAAGACTTTATACTCGAAGATACTGACTTGAATCCTACAGCTCGGCCTTGACGTGCTGCTTCGAGTCGTTGTCATTGAAAAGAAAACCGCGACAAAGTATGAAAGTCCTGTGACGCCAACTGTGATGGAGAATGCCAATGAAGAAACGGAAAAGCCGCAGGCCGCCCCTGGGCCAAGCTTGTCCCTCAAGTCTACAACAGAGACCAAAGAGGTTGAGCCTCTACCTGAGAGACGTAAGATCCATCCTTGGGGTTTCAAGAACGACGCGGCTCATAATATTACAGCTACGACCAAATGGCAAAGACTCAAGGCTCGTTTGCCCCCGGTGATCACCCTTCTGTGCCATCCTCGTCTTGATGTCGCCCTCTGGGGGTCTTGCATGCAAGCCATTCTCATGACTTCCTTCGAGACGACCGTTCCGTTGTTCGTCAATGAGACTTTTGGCTGGAACTCTGTTGGTGGAGGTCTTGTATTTCTCAGTTTAGTCATCCCCACGTTTCTGGGGCCGCTAGTCGGTATGATTCTCAATAATATCACAGTTTTAGGGAATAAAAGCTCATACCCTTCCAGGCAAAATCTGCGACCGCTACGGCCCCCGATTCGTCGCGACCCTTGGCTTCATTGTCGGATGCCCTCCCACAATCCTCCTCCGCTTCGTCTCGCAGAACACCATGGGCCACAAGGTCCTTTTATGTGCGCTGCTCTTCCTTGTTGGCGTTGCCATGACACTGGTCATCACTCCCTTCCTCGCAGAGATCACGTTCGTTGTTATCGATCTTGAGGATCGGAAACCAGGAAGATTTGGGAAACAGGGAGCGATTGCTCAGGCTTATGGGCTGTTCAACATTGCGTTTGCCGCTGGAACAATGATTGGTCCCCTGTTGGCGGGGTTCATTAGGGAAAGTAAGGGTTGGAATATTCAGGTGTTGGTTTTGGGGATATTGTGGTTGGCAAGCGCGGTACCTACGGTAAGTTGCGCTGAAAATGGAGTGTTGATCAAGTGCTAATGAGGAATAGATTATATATACGGGTGGGAAGTTGTCGAGCGCTGATATAAAGTGGGGGAAGGCAAAATTGGGGCTGAATTAAAACTGAGCATAGAATTATGTAGATATTGTGCATAGAGGAGGTGGAGTTGAATCACGAAGTTATGACCACAGAAAAGGCATTCTAATTGTAGATATTGGCCGGATAGGTGTAGGAGAGTGTAGGAGGCAGGGGTTAGAGTAAGGCAGGGTTAAGTGTCTGGCCGGAACGCAGGTACCCGATAGAGCTATCTCTTCGAACACAGGCGCTGTTGGTACTTGCATTGACAGGTGGTCTTGAAGACTTGTCGTGATTACAGTCACGTGCTATCATCGGATCCTACCCGCCACAGCCATTCCCCAGACTTCCCCACCTGATTCCCCCCCCACCTCGCCCGTTTCCCATCAGCTTGACTCTTCACAAGACACTTTCACTCGCCCCCGAAGAAAAAAAGTCTTCACGACGAACGCCTCGTATCCGCGAACCCGCGACACACCGGCCGACTCCCACCACTGCCGCTCGCCTATACCCCCTGGCGTCCACCAACCAGCACAGGAAGGCACGTATCATGTGCCTCTGTGTGCCCACAACATGCCGGAGAAAGTGCTGGTTGAAGGGAGCGCCACCTGCCCGACAATTCGAGGACGGTGTTGTCTCCTGAGTGAGTGAACACCTCTCCATCTGCGACGGACGACGACGATCACTTTTGGCCCGATTGCCTGGACAACCCATCGTAATCGCGACTACGCATCAAGCTACCCCCTACTTTGGACGCCTTTGATCTCCGGCCTACCCATCCGCCCTGCACTTGAACCAGCCAACCCTTCTGTCCTCGGCAGCTACAATGTTCAGTGCCTTTCCTTTCCACGATTCAGAACGGGGGACCCAGACCGAACCGACAGCAACATACGAGTCCACAAGTGTAGAGACTGGACACGGAGCCGTGGGGAACATTGCCGGCCCACATGTAGCGCCTGTAATCCACTATGTCATGGACCCTGACCGCGCGCAGATAATTGGTGAGCTCCGTCCTCCTCACGTCTTGAAGTGGCCCCTTACTGGCGGACTGCAATCAGCTAACAATCTTTTCTTCTAGAAAACTGCAAAATCCTCTTCCCCGCATCGTCCCCCTCCATCGTCACCCGGTGCTACGACTCCACAATCCAAGCTCTCGTCATCAATTCCAACCGCTCCCATTTCCTCCCTGTCGACTCTGCGGGCGTTGAAGCGTCCGGACTCCTCCTCGCACACACCACCAAGAAATCCGCCGGCGCCAATGTGATCCGCGGGCTTCTCCAGAAATCACAAGCACTCTTGAACACCCGCCTCCGGGAGCACTCGTCACGGTCATTGGCAGCCGAGGAGGAGGTGTCCCGGATACTCAACAGCGAGGCGTGGGCGCGCTTCCCCGAATCAGTAAAATCGAAAGCCGGAGGCATCATTCTGCGGCGACTATGGGACGAGATGGTGAAAGCCGAAAAGGCCAAGGAGAAGAAGGAGATTGAAGAATGTCTACGCGCGTTTGAGGAGGAAAGAGGAAACGTACGAGAACGTATGGAGCTGGAGAGGGAGAGAACACAGCAGGTGGAAAGGGAACAAATGATACTCCGACAACGAAGACTCGAGGATGAGCTCAGACGCTGTCAGAGGGATTATGTTCAACGCTTGGGCGACCGAGGAAGAGCACGAGATATTGCTTCTCTGCTGGGCGAGGATCCACCCGTCAGCCCAACATCCTCTTGTCTGGACCGGAGAAACGCGGTCAATGGCCACCACCACGACCACAAAGCCGAAAGTCCAACGAGTCATGGTTCCAGCGCAAATGGCCACGTCAATGGACATGGCAACGGAAGCGGCGGCGGCGGAACGTCTACCGAGCTCGGACTGTTGAGCCCGAGATCATACCCGCCATCCGAACCGATTAGTAGGAGTGGAAGCCCGAGACCACCAACGGCGGGCGGGTTTGCGGGGGAGTTGCAGTTGATGAGGTTGGGGAATGGGAGTTATAGCGGGAGCAGTAATGGGATGCAGACGCCGCCGTATACGGGCCCGAGAGGGGTGGCGTTGCGGGATTAATATAATGTATTGGGGTAATTGAGGGTGGTAATGTGGATGTGTGAAGTAATTTGAACTGAATTCAGGCACCATCGCAATACCAGGGAGATTAGCAATTCATGGATCGTTAATAGGGCTTGTTGCGCAGCATGAACTTGATGGAATCCGTAAAGCTTTGATGCTACTTGACCACTGCCTATCGTGACCTGTATCACATGTACCAATAGACCAGCAGACCTCATTGTTGACACAATGTAGAGGACAGTACACACGAGTCCACATTCTGTCGCAAGGCACAGCGAAATTCAACAATAGACAGACTTGACACTCGCTCAATCATTCCGTGATTCCAGATGGCCAACTCACATCTCATCACTCGCTTCGCAATCCCCCATCACCCATTCCTCCATGTCAGCGACTCCTCCCCCTTCTCCTTCTCCTCCTACCAAGTCCTCCACCCCTCTCATTTATCCATCATTCCTCGCCCGCAACACTATACCACTAGATCTATTCACGGTGGTATCAAATGGATTGAACTGAAGAGACGGGAGTGGCCGAAGAGAGTGAGTTCACAGGCAACGGCTGTAACGCCGTTTGTGTCGTGGGTGTGGTTTGGGATGAGGTATCGTGGGTTGAGGTTTAACAAGTGTGGGGTTGGGATGATAGGGAGGTATGGGGAGAATGGAGGGAGGATTTGGAGGTTATAGGTTGGGGCATGGGGGGAGGAGATAGGCACGGAGATGTGGTGGATAAGTGAGAGGTGGGATAGAGGAGATGCGCCAGCTTTGTGGGGATCGGGAGGAGAAGAGGTTTGGTTATTCATGCTGTGCTTATACCAGCTTGGAGTTGTGGGAGGGAAATATGAATGGGCGAGGGAGGTGTTTGAGACTCCCTTCTGGGGTTATGATGGAACTCTTGTCAGCAAGCTGTTCTGTGAAAAAAATATGGTTGTATATATAAATGCCCTATCATCAAGCCACAAATCCCCATCCCTCCATCCCCCATCCCGTCTCCTCATTCCATCATCATCTCAACTCCACCACATATCACATCAAATCACTCGCGCATCAACTCCCTCCCCTCCTGGCCATTACGTCGCTAGATAAGTTCAGAACCCTCCAATGACGTCCCACCCGTCACCCTAGGTACCTGGGCCTCCAGAACCTTATCGGCCACCATGAATTCGCCTACCCTATATCCTCCCACACCATCCATGCTTAAATTTAGAGTTCTTGATCCTGGTCCTGGTCCTGACCCTGATGCTGCTCCAAGCGTCCTCCGCGCGCCTAATGCCCGTCAAAGCGGCCCGCTGGGGCCAGGAGCAATGTCGATCCGATCTCTCAAGCCATGGAATTTTAGGCATTCCTGTTGTCGCCGTCGTTGTCGTTCAAGTCGCAAGTCAGATTCTCATATATCCAGGTCTCCCCCCTCTCCGCTCTGCACCAGACTAAGGCCCCGCCTGCAAGGCCACCAAGCTCTGGGAATTCAGCTTGCGAGAGATCTCATGTCCGCTCTGCCAAACGTGGGGGGCTGCATACGTATGTATTTGAGTCTGTCCTGACGCCGCGCAGATTGTGCAGGTTGGTTTTGGGGTGGAGGTGGTGAGAGAGGGCTCTCTACAGTGAGGCGAGGAAGTGGTGAGCGGGGAGGTGATTGGGTGATGCCGAGGAGATGCTGGGTGGTGATGAAGTCTACGGACGAAGGTGAATAATGATAAACGCAGATTCATGTAGCTTGTAGGTGGATTTGATCCCGCACGACATCACTGGACCATTTTGCTAACCTTGACCTGAATGTCGACGGGAGGCCACATGCGGGCCGTCCTTTCTGATAGACATCATTCTGCATTCCAGTATGATGTCTTCATTCGCGGCGTATTTCAGCAGATTGACTTAGTTTAAACGAGATCCAATGGCGCTGGCCATCAGCCAGTCCCAAACACCAGTCATTGGCAATCATGGTCCTGCGCTCGTCACACACGCTGATCGCTGAGATCCAAGACATTCTCTGGCAGATGTGTTTTTTTGCGAAAGGCTATCGACTGCGAGTAACCGACCGAAGCGGCGTTTAAAACGGCGTCCGGGAGGATCGTTTGGATTCTCAAGTTCATGACGAACATGCAAATATATACGGCATTCATCACCATTCATGTAAACTCGTCATGGCGATGACACACGATCAAAGGAAAAACACGCGCAGACCGTCACCGCTCAACCAGGCAGCTCTTGCCGCTTGGCACCTGGCTGATGCAGAGGTGGTCTGGTGGACAGATGCAATGGACGATCGTTGCTCACGTTTCGGCGGCGAAGGGGTTATTTGGCCTGGGTGGTGGGTTTCAGCTGGCAGGAAAATGAGGCTCCTGGAGATGGGTGATGGGGTGTGCAGGCTGCGGTGTGCGTGTTGGTGTGTGGGAGAAGACCGGACGTGGGCCAAAGCGAGCTTGGGCCAGTCGTCGTCATGCAGACGGGCATCATCGGTGTGGAGGAGAGGAAGTTTCAGAAGCAGGAGGAGAGCAATCCTCACCGTCACGATTGACCGGTGCAATTCCAACTGGACGGGTAGAGGGCTGACGGGAGACATGGGGCAATTCACAAAGGGTCTGGTGTCTGTCTGTTGTCCTGGCGATCAGGTGCCGCGGCCACGGTTGACCCTGACTGCTCGTGGAGGGGGGGTGATCGCGTGTGAAGCTGGAAGTCTCGTGGAGTGAGATTTGCCATGGGGGGGAGCTGGCTGGCTGGGACAAGGATCATTGGGGGTTGTCACGGTTGTGTTGTGGCGGGTGCTTCATGATGTCTGGTTAGTTCTCGAGATCATCCTAGTGGCTGGGTGTGTTGGTGCCCGACGGCCCTGGCTATTTGTTCTTCTCCTTCTCTCTCGTAGTCCGGATGCCCTCTCACCGGCTGCCTCTCACGGTTGGCCGCTGAAAGAATCTGACAGGCTCGTGCAGTATTGTACTGAACATCCCAATGCTGTTGTTGTAACTGCAACCCCTCTCAGGCTCCCCCTCTCTGTGCCATCCATTCTCTCTGTCTGCCCTCCCCCGCCCACCCACCACGACGCCACGACGAGATCCATCCATTCACGTCCCCCGCCCCCAGTCTGTTGCTATAGCTGGTGCCCCCCCCAAACAGCAACAGCTCAACCACCACCACCACCACAAGAGCTGCTGGACTCACCAAATCCACCATCACCAAT
>ML220150.1:137629-218700 GCA_004786065.1 Ascodesmis nigricans | reverse complement strand
CCCCCCCCCCCCCCTCCCCGCCACAGGCCTCTTCCGTTGTTAGCGCACATCTCTATCCGCCCCAGCGACCGCGAAATCAACCCCCTCTCACACTCTCATCCCTCTACTCCTCCCCAACCCCAAGGCTCCTGCCACCGCAGTAGTGTGCCTTCAGGCCCTGAACCCCATCGTTCCGCCTCCCGCTCATCACCACCACCACCACCACCACCACCACCTCCACCATCACGTCCCTTCCGTCATCATACTCCCTCTTCCTCCCCCGTCGACCCCGTTTTGACTCGACTACGACGTCGACGAGTTAGAAGCCTGTGCCTGCTTCCGCCACCCCTCCACTCGCGGGTTTGACGGGCTTCATCTCCAGGCTCCTTTGTTTTCGACGACCACGGGCGAGCAGCAGCAAGACTTCACCCCCCGAAGATCCCCCCTCCAAAGACTCGGCGAGCACCTCAACAGATTCCAGCACCGCGACTGGTGCCCCCGCCGACCTTTCCCCCGCTCCCGCCATGGAGACAGACAATGTCTACAAGGCGACCGCCGCCATCGTGCAGTCCTTGGCTCGCACCGACGCTCCCTTCGCCAACGAAGACCCGCAGATTGCAATCCCTGGCGCCGACTCGCCCGAGAAGCAGGCCCTCGAGAAGGAACTCAAGGACCTCGCCCGCCGCGTACGACTACTCGAGGCCCGCGCTGCTAGTACCAGCGGCCAAACCTTCCCAGAGACTCCCAACGAACTCGTCGCCCCCGGATCACCGTTTCCTTTCAATGGAGTTAATGCGAATAACAGGCATACTAGTCCCGTGCCGGGTCTCATCGGTGGTCCATTTGGCCGTAGCGGCAGCCCAGGATCGGATGGCTCCGATCAGAGCAGTCAAAGAGAACTGGAGTTTTTGCAGCAAAAGTGCAAGTCCCATGAGAAGGAGATCCAGGAGAGCAAAAAGAAGCTCAAAGACCTTATCGACGAGACTGAAAGAGTGAAGCGGGTGCCGCAGGTACCGATACATGAGGCAGAGAAGATTGACCGACTGCAAAGAGAGCTTAACAAGTCGCAGCAAGCCAACGAGGCCTTCTCAAAGGCTCTGCGTGAGATTGGTGAAATCGTCACGGCTGGTATGTGTGCTTCCGGAATGACCTGTGGGCGTTCTGATCGTCGTACTGACCGCCTGTGCAGTCGCTCGTGGTGATTTGACAAAGAAGGTGACCGTCCATGATGTCGAGATGGACCCCGAAATTACAACATTCAAAAACACCATCAACACCATGACAGATCAGCTTCAGACTTTTGCAAGTGAGGTGTCCAGGGTCGCCCGTGAAGTCGGAACCGAAGGCAAGTTGGGCGGCCAGGCACGGATAGTGGGAGTCGAAGGTACCTGGAAAGAGTTGACGAATAATGGTATGATTTGCCCATTCCTCTTTTCTGGTGCTTTCGACTGATGTGGGATAGTCAACGTCATGGCGAGCAACCTTACCAACCAGGTGCGCGAGATTGCGGATGTCACCACCGCCGTCGCAAATGGTGATTTGTCACGAACAATTTCCGTTGAGGCCCAGGGTGAAATACTCCAGCTGCAGCGAACCATCAACTCTATGGTTGGGCAGTTGGGAACTTTTGCCTTTGAAGTCACCCGAGTGTCAAGAGAGGTCGGAATCGATGGTATACTTGGAGGTCAAGCTGAAATATGCGATGTAAGCTTCCTGTTTTCCTGTTTGGGACTTTCTCACATGTCTATAGGTCAAAGGAACCTGGAAGGAGCTCACAGATAACGTGAATGCTATGGCCGCAAATCTCACGGATCAAGTCCGCAACATTGCTGCTGTCACTACTGCCGTCGCCGAAGGTGATTTGACGAAGAAAGTCAGCGCCCACTGTAAGGGAGAGATATTGCAGCTCAAGGAGACCATTAACAAGATGGTTGACCGACTCGAAAAATTTGCCAGCGAGGTGACAAAGGTTGCCCGTGAGGTCGGAACTGAAGGAAAACTTGGTGGTCAGGCCATGGTTGAGGATGTTGAGGGAACTTGGAAGAGTCTTACAGAAAACGTGAACAGCATGGCCCGGAATTTGACGACCCAGGTGCGAAGTATCGCATCAGTCACGACAGCTGTAGCGGAAGGAAACCTCACCAGGAAGATTGATGTGCATGCGCAGGGAGAAATTTTGCTGCTGAAGGACACAATCAATAAGATGGTTGAAAGATTGCAGCAATTTGCGACAGAGGTGACAAAGGTGGCCAAGGAGGTCGGAACCGATGGTATTTTGGGTGGACAGGCAGTGGTAAGTAAACTGTCCTCTTTGACAGGGGGGGAACAAAAAATTGATTAGGGTCAGGTTCGTGATGTCGAGGGAACATGGAAAGATCTTACCGACAATGTCAACATTATGGCAAACAACCTCACAACTCAGGTGCGCAGTATCGCAGACGTCACAACAGCTGTCGCCCAAGGAGATCTTAGTCGCAAGATAACGGTTCATGCACAAGGCGAAGTGCTTTCCTTGAAGAATACCATCAACAAGATGGTTGACCGACTCGAAGTTTTCTCTCGTGAGGTGAAGCGCGTGGCCAGGGATGTCGGTATTGACGGAAAGCTCGGTGTTCAGGCTGAGGTTAACGACGTTGACGGCACTTGGAAAGAAATCACCAGCAACGTCAACACTATGGCTCAAAACTTGACCACTCAAGTGCGTGCCTTTGGATCGATCACTGCTGCGGCTGCGGATGGTGATTTTAATCGATTCATCACCGTTGAAGCGTCTGGTGAAATGGATGCACTCAAGACCAAGATCAACCAGATGGTTTTCAACTTGAGGGACAGTATTCAAAAGAACACTGCTGCCCGTGAGACTGCAGAATTGGCAAACAGAACCAAGTCGGAATTTTTAGCAAACATGTCTCACGAGATTCGGACACCAATGAACGGTATTATTGGAATGACGCAGCTTACCCTCGACACTGATCTCACCCAGTATCAACGGGAGATGCTCAACATTGTCCATAACTTGGCCAATAGTTTACTGACAATTATCGATGATATTCTGGATATTTCAAAGAGTACGTTGGCGAAGTGAACTCTGCACGTTGAAATGCTAACAATTCGTAGTTGAGGCCAACCGCATGGTCATGGAAGAAATTCCATTCTCACTCCGGGGCACAGTGTTCAACGCCCTCAAGACTCTGGCCGTCAAAGCCAACGAACGCTTTTTGGATCTTGTTTATTGCGTGGATAATGTTGTCCCGGACCACGTCGTGGGCGACTCTTTCCGTCTTCGCCAGGTCATTCTCAATCTCGTTGGAAATGCCATCAAGTTTACCGAGAACGGCGAAGTCAAGCTTACGATTCGCCGCACCGATCAATCAAAATGCGCCGACAACGAATATTGCTTCGAGTTCTCCGTGTCCGATACCGGTATTGGTATTCATCCCGACAAGCTCGACATGATCTTTGACACTTTCTGTCAAGCTGATGGGTCGACAACCCGTAAATTTGGTGGCACTGGGCTGGGCCTTTCTATTTCTCGGCGCTTGGTCAACCTCATGGGCGGTGATGTTTGGGTCAAGAGTATGCCGGGTGAGGGTAGCACATTCTACTTTACCTGCAATGTCCGCCTTGCCACCACTGAACTGTCTCAGATCGTGCCGCAGCTCAAACCGTACAAGGGACATCATGTCCTCTTCATTGACTGCAAGAAGGAGAATGACGCAATTCCCGACATGCTGCGCCTGCTTGAGCTTGTCCCGACGGTCGTCAGCTCGGTAGAGGAAGCAAAACCATGCCCACCCAACTCTCTCGACCGCACTGTTACTTTCGATGTAATACTCGTTGATTCTATGGAGTCAGCTGTCAAGGTCCGGACACTTGACGACTTCAAGTACATCCCGCTCGTCCTTCTCTGCCCGGTCATCCAGGTATCACTCAAGTCGACTTTGGACCTTGGTATTAGCTCTTACATGACTACCCCGTGCCTGCCAATTGACCTTGGAAACGGCATGATTCCGGCTCTGGAGGGACGGGCTGCGCCATCAATATCGGAGAACTCGAAATCATTCAACATTTTGTTGGCGGAAGACAATATCGTCAACCAAAAACTGGCGGTCAAAATTCTCGAGAAATATCACCACTCGATCGATGTGGTCGAGAACGGTCTGCAAGCATTGGACGCTGTCAAGAGCAAGCGTTACGATGTCATTTTGATGGACGTCCAAATGCCAGTGATGGTATGTTTGAATTGTTCCCTCCCCCCGCGAGACTATCCGCTAATACAATCCATAGGGAGGATTCGAAGCAACTGGTTTGATTCGGGAATACGAAAGCAAACACAATCTCCCACGCACCCCCATTGTCGCTCTGACGGCTCATGCCATGTTGGGAGACCGCGAAAGATGCATCGGCGCAAAGATGGACGAATACCTCTCCAAGCCCCTCAAACAAAACACTCTTATCCAAATCATCCTCAAGGTCGCTTCTCGCCCCCGCGGCGTCCTCCCCCGGCTTTTAGGCGGTGTCTCGGATGACCTCGGTTCTGCCACCCGCCTTCACCCCAGCCTCTCCGTCGTCGAAGAACCGAATGAACGATTGTACTCCCTTGGAGTTGGTGGCCCGCCAAGCATCAAAGAGGCGTTGGCGAATCAGCATGTACCTGCGAATTTTGTGAGCTCTTCAATGGGTCCTGCTACTTTTTCAAATGCACTTTCCTCTTCAGCTAGTGGCTTGAGTCCAAAATCAAGCTCCACTAATAGCACCGCTGCAACGGAAGTCGTCGCGAATGGAAAACAGCCCGAGAAAACATTGATTGATACGAACGAAGAGCTCGCCAAGGCTAGAGCGATACAGGCTGTTGCTTCGGCGAAAAAGATTGCCGAGGCGGTAGAAGAGGAGGCATTAAAAGCACCAGAAGGAGGCGATGACCGGCTGATTGTCGAGAGTGGAAGTGATGGTGAGGAAGGCTACACGACCGTGGTGGTTGCGAGCAGTGGCAAAACGAAGGCTTGATTGATAGTTCTATGTCGATAACGCATAGCGTGGCTGAACGGAGTGTGTGGGTAAGGCGTTTTTCTATTTTTTTTTTTCCTTTTTTCTTAATCTCATCGTTTTCTCTTCTATTCGCTGCTTTCACTGTCACGTTTGTCTGGGTTTGTTAGGTGGAGAGCGCGGGTGGGCTTTACATTTTCAAGAAATTTGTGATCAGGATGGAGGCAAATGTTATGATGGGTATCATGATGGGGTATGATCGTTATCGGATTGGATTGAATTAGGCTGGGGGGACTGGTTTAGTTTGGAATTTGGGCATGTGGTATGCGGGGCTTCGTTGTCATGACCTTTTTTTCTTCTGATTCCCTTTTCGAGTTTTTATTTGATAGTCTGGACGCACCACGCCCTGTCATGGGAAATATGCCGGTTGGAGAAGAGTGATGCGGAAGGTGATGGGATGGCTTGTGTTCTATGCACATGTGGGAAGGTGGGATATACATACGGGTATGTCATCTTGTTTTGTGTGGGTATAGTGTCTTGTGAGGCGTTGTGGGTTGACGGTTGTCAGTGATGAGTGTGATGTATCTTTTGCTTCTACGTTTTTTCTGTTGTTTTGGTTTTACCTGTTTTTTATCATGCTATCATATACACTTCCCCACCCCTTCGCTCTTTCGAGATGAATTTTCATGACATCTGGCGGTTCAGTCGAGGTCGTGATTTCTGTCGTTATTGTACTAATGTATACCGTGTATGTGCGCCTATATGTTTTTCTCTTTATTCCGGTTTTGTATGGTAGTTTATTGTATGTTATGGTATTTTTCGGGTTTTCAATGGTTCGGGCGAGGAGAGCTGGTATCTTCTGCCAGTGGCCAAGAAGAATGATGATGGTGGTTTCTTAAGTGTGGGATGCTGGGCTGGGTACTCGGGTGCATATCATATAACGTTATTCGTATATTCATAGTGTGCCATCAACATACAGAGCCTGAGCTTTACGCCCCTATCCCTCCTCACCCCACCCCTCTCAACCCCCACTTCACCACACTCAACCCAACCTCTTCTACTCTTCCGTCGGCTCCTCTGTCGGCTCCGGATCCGGCGTCATCGTCGACATATTCGGCCGACACATATCGGGCCTCTGTCCTGGCAGGCCACACTTGGTCCGGCACTCGCGTTTGTAATTGTTGCGGCACATGCAGAATTCGTGCTAGACATTTCTCGTCAGCCAATTATCCTGGGGACGGAGAGGAGAGGAGAGGAGGAATAAACCGTGTAGATCTCAGGATCAGGACAGTTGACCAGCCTCTTCGTGAGGCATCGATTGTAGCAGCGCTCGGCGCGGGAGGGTGGGGTTGGCGAGGGGACGGGGTCGACGGGGTCGGGAAGGTCTTGGGCCGTGGCGCTCAGGGTGAGGAGAGTGAGGAAAATGGTTGGGAGAGTGAGGAGACGCATGGTCGGTGTTTGATATTATGGAGATGGGAGAGGTTGGTATTCCGACGTATAATGAGAGCTGAAAGTTGAGTTTGGGATCTGGGGGAGAGTATTGCGGTTATGTACCTTTTGGCCATGACGGAGCAAGAATATAATATGCTGTATGACGCGGCGGCGTATTGATGGCTGGATGTACTCTACTTGCCTACGTAGACATGCACCTGTCATGTGTAGAGGACTAGATTACTTTGTACTCTCCGGTGCTCTACCTACCGGATCACAGCGGAAGCTGGAACCCCCAAACTGCCCACTTTCCAGCACATATTGAGTGCATTCATGTACATCTACAATCTCCACGCAGATCAAGCTGCACCCGCAGCCAATTAAGCTTTGTGGGAACCGAAGGTGGAAGGCTACTGCATGTACTAAATATACTATTCGATTTTCCATGTAGGGGGATGACTTGTACGTTTTGTGCTTGCTTCAAGTAGGCATGGGCCTGGTGAAGTGGCTGCCGATAGATACTTAATCCACTCTTTCAACTTGTATCTACTTGTATCTACTCGCCGACCGAGGTTGTGAACAGGGTATCTTATTCAGCCTGACAAGGGGGGGGCGGCTGGACGGGGTAAGGGACGAGGAAGATTCGTATCTACCCGTTCGGATGGAGAGTAAAAATTACGACCTTAAGCGCACGCGCATTTTCCATGTTCTAGACTAGATTACAGGCTCGAAATCGAGTCTATGATGGGTTTATCACATTTCGCCCATGAATTCATGATGCAACTCCGTCGACGCTGGTGTGGTAGCAAGATACGTAGGTTCAATATACAATACAAAGCAAATGCAACCGACCCAATTACGCCAATAGCAACTTCAAATCGCTGAAGCAGACCGCAAGATCAAAAGCCCAAATCCTCAAAAGCAACATCAAAAAAAACCAAAAGAAATCAGTAACCTCGACGTAAGCCAGAAAGCAGGGTATCGCTCATGAATTCGTAATGAATGAATGAATGAATGAATGAATGAATGATTTATGCTCAAGCATAAGATAAAACTTACACACCAAAATAACAGGATTCAGTGATCATGAAATGCAACAAACATGTGCGAGTATCACGACTGGCTAGCTATGCTCCGTCGCGTTGATTTTCTCCGCTTGGTACTTGTGGTGGTATTGGTTGACCTTTTTGTAAATGGGGTTGCTGTCCGTTTGGATGCTGGAATAGGCGGGGGTTTGGATTTCGTACTTTTTATGCTCGAAGAAATGGGCTGTTTCTGCACCAGGTTAGTGATGGTTTTCTAAAAAGAAAAGAATGAACCATACATTCCGCATTGACCTTCGTCTGGTGGGTCGGTGTTCGACTACAGCCTCAAAGGTGTCATCTAATGGCACGCTTTCCTGTGTTTCATCGGCATCTTGCAGTGCACGGACTGAGTCCCCCTCTTTCTCGTGCATCTGCTCTGTTGCCTTTTCACCGTCGTCTGCGGATAGAATGGTGTGTAGTGCCACTTGCCCCTCCACGGTCTCTTCGAACAAGGATTGATCATTCAAGGGGACCTTCTGCATCCAACTCGTCTCCGGTCTTTCTGTCCCATTCGCTGTCTTCGACGACCTCCTCGGCCTTTTGCTCTTCAACAAACTCCCATCCGCACTTGTGTCCGCATCTCCACCTACATCCTCATCATCCAGTGGCGCGGGCCTCTTAGCACCCCTTCGCTTCACACTCTCTTCAATCTCCCTTAGCACTCCCTGCGGTATCTCATCCCTACTGACATCCTCCGGGAGTTCCAAATCAACCTCCTTTAAACTGGGTAGGTCCAATCCTGCCACAGCTTCCTCTCCCATGGCTTTCAGCCGTTCATTCCACGTATCTACCAGCTCGATCGCCTTCTTCCATTCCGTCTGGAGAGTTTCATTGCGGTTACAAAGTTGCTGAAGCTCTGTTTGTAGATCGGCAATCTCCTCGTCCCGAGCGGCGAGTTCGTCGATGGGAACGTAATCAGGTTGGTTTAGCATCTCTTGAAGAGAGGAGAGAGAGGTATCTAGTGATTCGGAAAGGGCCGTAAAGGTGCGAGAGGTGATCAGGATCGGGTTTTCGGGGTCGTGGTCAGTTTCCGGGTTAGGATCAGAGGGGTCCGTTTCAGGAAGGCCCTGGACAGCTCGGATAGAAGAAAGAGTTTGGCGGACTAGTGCAAGGAGGTTATCGTTTTCGTCTGCTAGGTTTTGTGAGAGGGTAGTGAGGAAATCAGTGGTGTCTTCTGACAATGATGGACTGCCAGATCTGCCGTCGTCAGGTTTCCGATTTGTACTGTTGTTGGCGCTGATAGACAATGGGCCCCCGGCTTTAGGTGCAGGCCAAGGGTGGATGACAATACTGGGGCCTTCTTTTCCCCGTGAACTCCGCCGCCCAACCTCAGTGACTCGTTCCTTCATCTTCTGTAGCTGTATGTCCTTTTTCCGCAAGTCGGTGGCATTTTGGGCTCGGACTTGGGAAAGGGAAGTCTTGAGACGCTCATTTTCGCCTCTGAGGGTGCGCGTGGTAGATTCAAGGGAGCGCACGCGGGAGCTGTGTATACGGGCTTCAGCGCTGAGGGTTGCGTTTTGGCGCTGGAGGTCCGCAATCTTGGTTCGGAGCGTCTCCTAAAGGCCAATGTGTCAGAGTGAGAGAATAAATGCTTGAGCGGAGCTGAATAAGTACAATTGTGTCGTTCTGCTTCGTCTCGGTGGTGCGCAAGGTCCGAATTGTGAGGCCGAGAGCTTCTCGCTGGTCGGCATCCCGCTGTTCACCATCAGCCAGTGTCTCTCGATCATCCTTCTCTCAATGAACCTCCTCCCCAAGCGATCAATCACCGGATTCACACACATCTCGTCTCAACACCAGCTCATGCACCAAGTTTATAATCCGTCCTGGAGTTCCATCGTCGCGTGTTGGCCTCGCGAAGTCGATTGGCTGTCCCCCGACCAAGCCGCGAGCCTGGAGGAGATTGTTGACATAGGTCGAGGCGCCTTTGAGGTCTCTTGGGTCCATTGCCGATTTCGGGGTAGGGTCCTGTCGGCGGTGGGGTGGAGGTCAATCTCGACGTGGGAGGTGTCGCGCTTCACAAACATTGATCATCGCAAACAACGGGCGACCACGTGATGTTAGGGACGCACTGGGGATTATGATCGTAAATGTGACAATTTCTGCCGAGTCAATATTTGATATTATGAGGGTTAATATACGGAAAACCATCTATAGCTAGTAGATTATTTGTACTGTACCACTGTTCCCTGATGGTCTAACGGTATTCTTGGTGAGATTGGATGACAAGCTCACTATCAACCTTATCACGGTTCGTGGCCCATATACAGCAATGCATAACATATCTAAGCCAAGCAGGCGAAAATAAAGTACATGCATTCCCAACTACGTAATATCCTGCTTCTGATGTCTTGTAGGTAGCCAACTCTGGAGGTATGGCCAGCGCATCCAGGCGGCAGGGGAACGTTTACGTATTGGGATTAACATCTTCCGCGGCAATTCGGTAGGTATAGTACCTCTCTATCGAGGCACATACGGCACCTAGTGAGGAGTCAACTAGCATGGCATGATGCCCAGCTGACGCGGGATATGAGAATCATCCGCACAAATACACATGTAGCATATCGAATAATTGAGCTCCCTCATTTATACCTAACCGCTTGTCCCTCTGTTCATATCAGTCTCTTCTGACCCCACCGCAGCTTCCACGCCATCGTCTCCAAGTCCACCACCCCTCCTTGCTCAACCTCTACAGCAAATCCCATCAATTACCACTAGTTACACCATGCAACTCACATCACTCACCACACTTCTTTTCTTCTCCCTCTCCACCATCACTATGGCCCTGCCTCAGGATTCCCCCGGGGAACTCGACCCCATCCCGTCACCGTCTCCAACCTCGGAGGTTGATCGCTGTTTCTATGAATGCTATAATGAACGCATGCCGGATTGTCCAGACCCTGCTATCTACATTGTATGCACCTTTAGCTCCCTTTTTTCCACTTTCCGGCTTTGTTTTATATCACCACTCAAGACGACGCGATCCTTTGGGAGCCGTCTTGACCCATGAATATCCACGCCATGTACAAGGCCATGAAAAACGTTGAATTCTAACGCTAGATTATCATAGCACGAACACTGTATGTGTAAAAACGGAGTCACATTTGATTGCAATTACGAATGTGATCGCGTGGGCTCCAGACCAGAAATGTGTCGCCCAAACACATCGACTATGACGCCAGATCCGACGCCGACTGAGGGAGTTTAAGGTTCATCTGATCGGATGAGCCTAGATCTTGGAAGACTACTGATGTGTGAACTCGAACGCTGCCGGGCGCATTGGAAGTAAACAAGAGGGTTGTGAAGACGGTTTCCTACATGTTACTACAATTGATGCCACGTCTGGCATGCTTTCATGGCACAGTCTGTATTTATGGGTTTATTATTGCGAAATTGTGATACGTAGGCTTGCCTGTAACATAAGGCGAAACGGCTGCATTAAAATTTAATTAAGGAGCTCTCCAAGCTGAGTTGAATAGCCTGGGGTGGAGGAGCAACGGCCTCGTGTCTGTTGTACATAAAAGAACCACCATTTGTCAAAGCAGATTTTTTGGGGTTTCTCATTAAATTATGGCAGCGAATCAATCCGCTTCGGCATCTGCTAGCCAAAACATCCATGTGCTGCGCCATTACCAACTTTCAATGTTGGGTACTGTTCAGGCGCCAAAACATGACTGACACATTATGACCAGTAATGTGAAGCTGAGAGATTGGTGCGATACCCTGTTTTCCTGTCTACAGACACATTAAAATTACTCATGTAATAAGAAGCATGCTCGCAACATGTATAGATTGGGCGGTTGTGAAGGTAAGATACAGTGCAGGAAGAGCACAATTTCTAGGTTGGTGAAGTTCCGCTGCCTTGCTTAATCAAAAGAATTCTGGTACGGAAAGAGCGGTATATACCTAGGTAGGTAAATTTTATGGCATATAAAACATTGTAATGCTTCGCAGCCAAGGTAACGTCCCTCTACGGTGGAGTCATTAAATTTATTTAGTCAAACCACATGATGATGGCATCCAACGCCTAAACATTTAATTATCAACGTCGAACTCAAATAGAAGATATGGAAGATAAAACAACAACTCCATGCCTCAGTAATGCCCCACTATTCTTCCTTTACCATCCGTTCATCCTATCAGCTCTACCACGCACAGACGCCCATCGCATGTGCCGCAGTGTACTGGCCACTTTCAATTTAGCATCACTTAAATTCTTCATCTGAACAAAGTTTAAACTTCTCCTCAGCCATTATAGTAGAACCGTTTAATTGATCATGATCAGTATGTAACGGCCCGGTGGGGTGGCAATTCGGCGTATGTATCTTGGTATACGCATTCACTCTCACTACCTCACCAGCAATTTATCCCAGCTTCAATAGTTTCACTATCAGCGGATGGTTATGACGCGGCGATCAACAATCTAAACCAGTCTTTTTGGGCGCCTACTGGTATCCTTAATGCCACCTTCAAGCTTTCAACGGCGCGGGTGTCCAACCAACGCCCGGAGCTTGGGCTTGAGATAAAGAACTGTGGAACCAAGGTACTGAGGCTAAAGTACCGGGAGGCGTGTATACTTGGCTTTTGCAATGAATCCTGGAGAACAGGTGTGTGGGAAGCTAGTTTCGGGAGCACGCGTTGGATGTAGGAAAGCGGCGTTGTTCGGAGTCACGAACGAGTGTAGCGCTCCCATGGATTTTGGGAAGTCGTGTACTGGTATCAATGCAACTGAATTGAAATTGCAGCAGGTTACTGGGACGGCCGGCGTCGGAATTAGTGATTGGCTGGTTTGTGGGTTTAGGTGGGGGGGAGTGGTCACATCATTTGGGACTGTGTTGAGGCAGCAGTGATCATTGGTAGGACTTTAGCGGTTGGAATTCATTCTATTCAATTGGTTGGTGGTGGTGTATTATGCGTATTGTTATCTTGATCTGGTACTACCGGTACTGAGACGATGAATTGTGAAATATTCAAGTTATTACTAGCGTCGGGATGCAAATACCGCTCTATTGGACCACTCACTTAACAGGGATAAATACCAGGTAGGTGAACCCGATGTGATACCGGTAGGCCCAAAGATAGACGCTTGACTGTGCCACAACAATCTGTTGGGAGGTATGACAAAACAGGAGTCCTATTGATAAACTTTGACCCTTCACCCACAAGGTCACATAGGACCATGCAGCAAGTCTTGGTGTAGTCGTTCGGATTTCCGAGAGGGACATAAGGACACCGCACAGCATTACTGCCAGTATTGCTGGTCCAACACAGTCGAATCAGGCAATCACTTTGGGGTTGTTGAAAATTTCATGCTAACAACGCGAGTCGGAGCCTTGATGATACCCACATGCTTCGAGCGACATTGGACGTCATCCAAGGGCTGAGTCTCGGGCTAGGTTTCGGTTCCATCCTAAAACACAAGATCGTCCGAACGAGTGAAACGGTAAGCCGCATTTCAGTCATATTCCATGGCAACCAGAATTTGCTCATCGCAGGAATATGAACAACGGGGTTTCACACTGGTGAAAGCTTATGGGAAGCTGCAGCACTCGGTTTTGATATGAGCCGAAACAGCTAGATCTCACGCTGACCTCAGACGTTGAGTTGGTTGATGCTGGAGACTAGTATGGGGTGCCGCACGGGTGGCTGGATAATGCTCCAAGCAACGCTTCAAACATTGAATTAGAAAGACCATGATGGTCACAATCGCGTGGCTGGGAGAAGAGATGAGGCGAGAGCAAGGTTGCAACGGAGAATAACATCAATAGCACGGTGCTGGGTGTGCAAGGGTACAGATAGGTGGCAGTCATCCCATATTCATTGTTTTCTATCGGTAAATCCCAGGTATCCGAAGACAAGCTATCGTCGATTGTGATGATGCGTCCAGCCAGGACTCCGACTACGATGGCGACGATATCGCTCTCTGTCCCTATCCCTGTCCCTATAACGGTCACGGCTCCGGCTTCTTGACCTGTTCTGTTTCCTTTGGGACTCCGCTCCCCGATGTCGTTGGTCCCTGTCCCGAGAATCTGCACGATAGACCTTATCGTGACGGGACGGCCTTTTTCTGTCTTTTGTGGCCAAGGATTCGGTATCAAAGACAAATTCATGATGGTGACGGGATCGAGAACCGGACTCTTCGTAGTCATCTCTGTATTGTCGACGTTTCTCAAGCTGATTCGACCCACCGAAGCCACGGGGCCCAGCTGCCTTCCGTCTCTTAGCATTTGTTGACATCCGCCACGTATCAGAGAGTTTTGAAACCTGCAGAACAATCGTTAGCCGGCAAGTAGCTTGGACAATAAATGGAATCGACATACACTCTGAGAGAAATCGACATGGATCCTGTGGTCATCAATCAAAACTCCTTGCATTTTAAAGTAGGCTTGTTCACAGGCTTTCTGGTCATCAAACTCAATGAACGCGTACTGTAGACTGTCTCCGGTTTTTTTGTCACGGATCACTTCGCACGAGAGAATTTTACCGAAGCGACTAAAGATGGTGTGTAGATCCTCATCTAACAAACTGTCAGTATATGTCTGACATATGATCTACAAAATCCTCACCTTGAGTAACTGGATTAAGTTTACAAACAAATAAAACATTCTCCGGCGGTTTAACGTCAGCAAAGGGCAGATCTCCAACCATTTCTAATGTCAAGGCCTGAGCCTTTGCTTCTCGCTCTCTTCTACGACGCTCAGCAACTTCAGGGTCCTCATCTGGGTCCAGTTCCTCATCTTCACCAATTCGCACAGTTGCGAGCTGTGCAGCGGATGGGACTGGGCTTTGGACAGGTTCGACTAATCTGTCGGGGTCAGGAAATGGGTCCTCCAAAATAATGGTGTGTCGTATCCGAATATCCTTAAGTGGGCGTCCCGTATTATCACAAAAACTATTGTTGATTTTCTCCAACACATCAAACCCTTCCACCACTTTTCCAAAAATCGAGGCTTTGCCGTCCAAGTAATCAAGGCTATCTCCAGTGGTGATAATGAACTGGCTTCCACTCACTCGCTCGTCTGGATTGGTTGCGGCAGGAGCAGTAGCCATGCTGACGGTCCCCCGTTCAGAGTGTTTGAGCTTTGGATGAAACTCGGCCGGGAAAAAGCGTTTGGATGGCCCATCCAACAGTCCCCAGATGGATGTTCCTCCATCAGAGTCTGGCGAGTCCGGCCCAATGGGGTCCCCGGTTTGGAACGAAAAGTCTTTCTGAACACCGTATATCGGAGAGAAGTTATAATACTTTACTTTGCACCTGTAATGCGAGTGAATTAGTTCCGTTTATTTTCATTTTGGCTGCAGATGGATATGGGCCTTGATGGATGTCACATAATCGGATACGGTGTACCTCGTAAGGTAATATTTGATGAAAAGAAGGGGTAACGCACAATTTGAGGAAGTTTTCGCAAGTCTTGGGCGCCTGTTCAGTGAGGAGGTCGATAACAATGTCGCCCACTTCGCCCAACTCCAACAGAACCGACATGTAGAACTACAGTTCTCCGCGATTGGATTGGCTCAGATAGGCACGTGGACAGTGTATCGTAGAAGTGAGGGCAAACGGTGAAACGAGGATGCGGGTGCCACAGAGAAGGGGGGCTTTCTGGTACCTGGCGGACAGCGAGGAAGCGCGATGAAAGGAGGCTTTCCAAAAGAGATGCGGGAGGGCGCAAGCGCTGTCTAAAACTGGTAGCGAGGTTGCTGTGGCGGGAAGGAGTAGCGGGGTGACTGTCGTGATATCGGAGGCGAGAGGTGGTGAAGATGGACAAGGTGGTGAGCGAGCTGAAGTTGTCACGTTTGACAGGAGGCGCGTCATCGCGTTGGAGGAATGGGTTCTCGTTTCCCAACCTCCCCGAAAACATGTATAATATGGCGCCGAATGGCCTTATAAGTACTCATCAACACTTGAATAATCGGCCCGAAGATTTCTGCATGTTAAATATAGACCCGGTTGTGTAGGCGATATATCTCGGCCATTGATGAGCCGTGAGCTCTCATGGGAGATTTTTTTCCCCAGTGACTTTTAATTACCATGGGTGTCCCGAGGAGCATGAGGTATGGCAATCCTTTTTACAGGTGCGTGGGTGGTCGAATCCAACGATGATTTTGCGGAAATTCATGTACTGTGTTTGCTTGCAGCAAACCATACAATATCATCTGCTCATCTGCGTTCCTCTTGTTCTTCCTCGTTGGTTCACTCCACACTCACCCCATCCCCATCAACCATCTACTTACAGCCATTTCTTCTCTTCGGGAACCTCCATCGATACCATCATTCCCCGCCATGTCCGCTACCGCTGGAAGTACTGCTGGAAGTAGCTCTTTTAACCATTATCAAACGGCATCACAGGACTGGGAACGCGCTTCTCATATCGCTGCCCTCTTTCCTGGCGATCCCCCCTCGAACAGATCCCCCAGTAGCAGCATTGCAAGCACCGTCGCACCGGGACCCTCAACGCCAGCCAAAGAAACGGATCGAGTTGGGATCTTGATCCGTGGAACAATCTCCGGCTCTGAAGAATACGATGAAGAACATCCGACCACCACAATCACATTGGCTGCAGCGGGAAACGACCTTGTTGGTGGCTTACACGGTTCCAAAGGACCTTTGAGTTTTCCTCCAAAAACTACCGCCATCTCTGCCATTGATATTCCCAGCGAGAGTGTTGAAGATACTCTGGGTCAGAGAAGTGCTCTGTATCAATCCAGCCAATCTCCCAAAGCAACGAATACCACAGTTCAAACCCCTGAAACCATCAATCACCCCCCTCTTCGCAAAGCGCAGCAACAGTCGAACACCAGTGAAACCCCTTTGCAGCGGGGTCCTTCAATTACTGAGGCTAAAAGTCAAGATCGTGGTATCTATTCATCTCAGCATGCTCAAAAGTCTGGGAAACCTCATGACGCAATCATGGTCCGCGTGCCTCTCACTCTGCTCATGGAACTTCGATCTAAGGCAGCGGTATATGATCGCATCATTTCGCCGCCAACGGCAAAACTCAATAAAGTCGACAAAACGTCCAATCTCCCACCAGCACAGACGCTTACTATCCAGGGTCTTCCGAAAGGCCTCAAGCTGGCAGACTTGATCCACAGCGTGAACGCTCCAGGAGGAGTGCGTTTCATCAGGGTGGTCGAAGAACCTCGCCAAAAGACGAATTTTGCAGTTGTCACTTTTTTTTCGGCTTCTGCTGCAGAGGCCTATACTCGGTATGCTTCACGCCACGGGTTTTTCACCTCACAGCGGGTTCCAGAAGATACGATACCCGGTCCGGGCGAAACAATCCTTGGTATTCAGCTTGCTGGTCAGGGCCACGGAAAGCAGAGTGGCGTTAAACGTTTCTGGGTTTTGAAAACGCACATACCTGCCATACAGCTGATTCTTCCTTCCAAAGCACCAAGCCATTCAAGTGACGATGACTTCGTCAATGACATCGATGCAACAATCAAAGCCGGCGCTACTCGCTCTATTCGATTCAAGGCCGGACCCAAAGAAGTTTCCCGAGAACTCGAAATGTTTGCTGAAGGAGCCGCCGTCGTGGTTGAGGGCCTCAGTTACTTCGAATCTCAAAAAGACGGACAAGTCACCATTGTACGCTTTGGTGGTGTGGGGGATGCTGTGATTGTGCGCAAATACTTTGGTCTCCGCAAAGGATGGGAGGAACGGGTCGATTGGGCAAAAGATATATGTGACAAGAGTGTAGAAACTTTGGGATGGGAGAATTTGAACAAGATGGACGCAGAGGTCTCCGGGGATGGGCGTGTTTTATGTGATGAAAAAATCGAGAAGAAAGATTTGATGGAGTTTTCAGTGTCAGCGGATAGTCGTAGTGATTTGATTGACATGTCCAGCAGGTTGGATGACGCATGAGTTTCTCTGGATAACTGTTCACTCGGAAAGGTGTGGGATTCTGGTTAGGGTTGTGGGAAAGTTTGAGGGTCTGGATACTGCCTCGTGGATTAGTCTTGGGTGGGAATGATTGACAATAGATGTACTCAATTTCAAATTTACAATGTTTTTCTTCTTCTGAAATGATCTGTTCTTCTTCTGAATTCACAGACAAACGACATGATTGTTTACATATTGCCCCCGGAAGTATGCCCGAGTGGCATGATCATGATATCTCGCTTGGAGGTTCCTCCACTGTGCCAGCCCCGCCATCGCCCGTTGCTACATGATTGCATCACCCACCACCGTCATCTCCGCACACCTACCACCTGTCCTGTCCATCGTGTTGACGCTGACACTCCTTTGCCCGTAACACTCATCCTGGCCGAGCTGTGCTGGCGCTTCTCCATGAGCTCTGCCCCTAGATCTCAACCCCACTTAACCCGCGTCATATGAGAACTCCATCGACATGCGTCTGTTTGATAGTTACATCTCATGTGGTCATGTTAAGCTAGCTATTCAGCGAAGAGATGAGCATCATGTCATCTATGTGAGGATGCCAGTGATTCATCCCCCAGACGCGTTGAAGACTAATTGTGTCGTGCCCCCAGTCATTAACTTCCACGACTCCTAGGCGACTGAATCCAATGTCGCATGCACTTCATCTGCCGTCATTGCGGGCATGATGAGCCGACTGTATCACAGGCTCAGTAATGTCGGGGTGTACTTGCAATTGTGGGATACAACGGCATATGTCTCGAATCAGTCAACCACTCGAGCAGTATGTGGTTCAAGCAGACCACCTTGCTTCGTTATACCTACACAACATAGTCGCATCGATGCGGGCTTGGGGGAGCCCCTGTACGGAGATTATTTCCCATGCTGTTCATGGACGATATATCACCGAATAGTCAGGATATTGGTTCTAAATGTCTACCATGAACCTCCGATATTTGTAATTCTTTTCAGGTTGTTCGTATATGCCTAGAAGCCAAGGTACATCTTGCAGCGCGAACAAATCATGCTTACAACCCATTATTATACTTTGGATTTGTGTACTCCCGTTACCTTCCAGACGCATGGTGACCTGCTTCAGAATTACACAAAGGTGCATCCGCAACGACTTACCAAGCGAGGTTTCATAAACACAGGGCTTCACTCGTCGAAAAAACACAGGCTGAGGTTTTGGGCGTCCCTGCGAGTTACCATGTTCTCGAAAACTCTACTCTGTGTTGTAGATGAGCCTGAGCTCGCGCTCGACGAACTGCGGCACGTCAGCGGAAGCACTGTGCCTCTGAACATCACCCATAGACACTCAACGACCCATCGGATGATCTACAGTTATCGCATGGCAAAATAAAAGGTATCGTTCTTACCAGTGGAGTACGCATTTCGCGTGTCTTCCTCCACACGGATAAAGAACAGAGAGCCCGCACACAGAACACGGGAAATGTTTTCTACGACCAGGGCATTGTACAGATCATCCGCCCCGTCATGAAATTCAGATCAATAACCATGATGATAGGGAGGGCATCTTGGGGAGGAGAAATAATGGCATGCATTTTCTCCCTTGGAGCTTGGAGATGCTTCGTTCACAGCAAGCCAGATCAGGATGAGGCATGTGGCTTGATAGGTAGTCTCATTCGTTGGCTGAGAGATCTTTCGTAGATACTTAGTCAATTCCATCTTCGACTTCTGATGGAATAAAGCATCAAATGGTCCTCCTGCTTCCTGAGAGGCTTGGGGGCTTATTTCGGAGAATTTTTAAACCTTCCCTGCGGCGACGGCAGCATACTCCCGAAGCCACCCCCTCCAGCACCCGTCTTCCGTCCACCCATTTCATGGGAAATTGATGCAGGCAACAGTTTTAGCATTGAAGAGTGGTTGTCTTCGTCTGGGTCTTCTGTTGGAACTGGGAGAGTATCAGAACTCCTCTCCAGGATTCAGAATTTCTCTCATGCGCAATGTTGTGGACTTTTGCGGTCATGCATTGTCGCGATTCGTCGTGAAATCTTTGCGTTTACTAGATTATAACCTCTCGGCGGTAGTGGAACCCAGCGGAAAAAATAGTTCCCTATTCTTTCTGGGGTATACCTGAGTTTACATCTCTGGGATAGGGGCCAAGTAATTGCCTATCCAGGGTACGGTGCGTCTTTAATGCGTTACCCACTGCACTCAATACATGCTATTCCAGTTCTTGGTTAATACTAACACACACCAAGTATAGGGTCTTGAAAGCAGTATCCTATTTATGCTCTAACAAGGACCCTACACCTCAATGCCTCCTTCCCCGGATATCCGGGCGGACAACCTTGCATGCAGATGCCTAGTCTACTGATACTCGAACACTTTAGATGATCTCAGCCCAAGCCCCGATCTACTGATGAAATAATTCTGTTAAAAAAAAATCTATACAGGATCCAGTCTGAGATATACCGCTTGTGCCACGGTTCTACCCTTCACAAATCACTCGTTACTATCGAATGACATAGCATACTATGTGCAAACGGCGCCCCAGACCTTGATGCAGGATTCCGAACGCCTCTCCCGATGGGTACCTGGTGAGCGGAGAAATTCCATGGAAACTGCGTGATACTGGGATTCATGAAGCCGTGGGGGCAGCAACCGTGGAGGTATATACGAGGTATTCATGGCGAGAGCAGTTCATGAATGTAGAAAGTTGATGCAGTCTGAAAATATATGAGGCGGCGAGATTCATATCCACAATTTAAGTATAGGTCATGTTGATCTAGGTCACAGCCACATAAGCACAGTGACATTGACATTGGTCAAATGCGGCGTAACGGAGGCCTCACACAACCCGTTGTCCGCCACTTTCAATCGATGGCGGGGTACCTTGTGAGATGCTCATGTGAGGCAACAGTTCTGGACCTCGGTATCGAGTGTGAGCTCCCCCATTGCCGTGTCGATTTTATACCAGGGCTTTTTTCTTTTCCGTACCTTTCTTACACATTTTGTATCTAGCGTCTCAGCTGTTCCTGGATTGTGGAGAAGGCCGCATCAAGGCTCAGCAAAGGGGAGGTCAGCCAGGGCTGCAGGTCCAGGGCCAGGGGTGGAAGGGCAGTTGCGATCCAGGCTTGAGTCGTCGGTGCCACGAATAGGAAGTACACCAGCAGTACAAACAGCGCATGATTGTCTTCCAATCACTTTGAGAGGGGGGTGTTCCGCTTCGTCCTGCGCACCTAGTACAAAAGCCTTAAATCAAACAGAATATCCTTCAGCAAGAGCTAAAGTACCGGGTCCGCACGCTGCTCGTTGGTTCACCAGGTGTCACCATTTTGTCCGTCCGATCAACAAGGAATCCCACCATCTATCTCAACATCCCTTATAAGGTTTGCCAGGAGCATATCAGTAGGGCGTGTTAGTTTACGCAGCGTCCAGCAAACTTATCCAGCTTCCCAACCGCCTCACCCCTCGCCATATATCTCGATCACGAACCGAAGTATAATCGTAACTGGTCTCACGAAAAAGGATTCACGCGGTGCATCTCTTTGACCCCACACATTCGGCAACAGGAAGTGTTTCTCTGGGAATTGCATTTCTGGTGAACGTCATCCAGGCCACCATTTCGCCGGACTGGGACGCTGAGGGGGGTATAACACCATATACTTGTCTTTCCAACGCAGTCTTTACAACCAGCTCAACCAAAAACATTGCATAGCAAGCTGCTGCATTGAGGTAGTCTTGTTACTGTTTCCGTCGGACCTGGAATCTTTTTCATCTCGCAACTTCCGGGGAGACACCGCTGCGAATCGACTCGACACTCATTCCTGCATCAGAAATACATCCTGTCTCTGCATTGTCGTCCGCCTGTCCTACATTGATTCGGAGGGAGGCGACCTGTCAGCTCTCGCCATAGACTCTCTCCGGTTCTCTCACGCGCCCACTACCGCCCTAGAAATCCGTCCACGTACTTGATTCCTGCTCGTACTCGCCAACAGTTCCTTGCCCTCCCTCCCTCCTTCCCCTTCGATCCGCAGTAACTTTATAATAATACCACATCCCTTGGAAGAAGACTTTTGAATATTTATGCCAACACCTACACACACCCATCTTTGTTGAACAGCTACATACTCAGGCTCCCGAACTACGTTCTTCTTCCGGCTGACTACCACCACTACCACTACTACCATCCGCATCAGTCTCTATTACATCTTGAGTATGACGTTTTCAACAGGATACTTGGACCCTCTGATGGCCGACGTATACGACCCAGGCCGCCAAACCAGAATGACCACCCACAGTCATCATCACCACACGATACGTGAGAGGAGATATGGTATGAGCAGTCATCCTAATCCCAGAGCCGACCCGATGATCTCTCACCGCCTACCTCGGAGTCAGGCAATGCCTCAGGCCATTCCGTTGTTAGGAAGCAGTGGGAACGGAAGCCAGCCACGACGGAGGATCCCTGTTGCTGTAAGTATCGTCTTTCTTCTGCATCCTACTCGGCCCATCTATCTTCACGGTTGTTGCTGGCATCGGATATCACAGAGTTGCTAACATAGGTATAGTGTGCAAGATGTAGAAAACGGAAGATTAGATGCACCGGAGACCCAGGCGATAACACCGGGTGCGCGAACTGTAAGGCCGCTAGAGTGTCTCCAGGCACTTGTGTGTTCCTTCGAGTACGTGATGAATCTTTCTTCCTACCTTTCCCAAATCAACGTGGAATACTAACTCGCCCTACAGGTGAGCTCAAACACTCTTGACATTGGTCCTCAAACAACTTCAACAAGTATTAACACACTTGGCATCCATCATAACCTCTCAAACCCATCTCTTCACGCCGGGGTCCCTTCCTCTCGGCCATCCTCACACTCAGCCGTCCCTGTTCCAATGCACCCGACTATGGACTCTAAAAACTATTTCGCGACCAACACGGACCCTGGTCTTCTCTCGAATGGCCGCTATGACACGCCGTCCATCATTCTTGGTAGTCGCACGTACGATAATATCGCACACCATGATCTTTCATCTTATTCTGGAAACGTCAGCGGCCCACCCAACCCAGGAAGTCTCTACAGCTCTTCACCCCCATATATGCTTCAATCAAATGAAGATACCACCGGGCACGGTAGTCAGGCTCACCCATCATACCACTCACAAACCGATTTTCGCCCAGAATGGTCCACATCCAGCGCAGGAAACCGAAACACTTACACAACTGCACCGGCGCAAAACTATAGTTATGTTGATCTCAACACTTCCAACTCGCACCTCGCGCCCTCATACAGCCTCTCCACTACCAGCTCACCCAGTCTCCCGCGGTCTGTCGCACCGACATCCAGCGTCTCCGCAGCATCCCCACTCATGGTTACCCTCCCCACAACCACAGGAGTTGACAGTTTCCCTGTCTTCCCAGCACTCTCAGTGCTTCACTCTTCGCTTCCATCAAATGACCATAAAGCTCTGCCTCCTCTCAACGCCGGGCATTCGAAATCAGACTATCGATCTTTTGAGACGTATCGCCCTACCACGACAGCATACGACAGTAACTCTATTCCGGCTCTCAGTAGTGTTCAGGGGAGCGATAACGACGTAAACTCGGGAACAATTCCCGCGTCTACTACACACACATCTGGTCATAATTCTGGCGCATCTACTCCTCCTCTGTCAACCACCCCTGCCTCATCAGTGTCCCGCAGCTCGTCGAGAATCAGTCTTCATAGTGTGGCTGAAAGCAGCGCAAACTGTGATGCCTCTTACACAACTTCGAGCAATGGCTTGAGGTATCAATATGTTAATGCGCAACGACAAGATGTGAGAGTTACCAGTAGCAGTGGCGCGGTGATGCATGAGTCGCGAAGAATGACGCCAGTGTCGACTTGAGGGGAAGGGTTAGAAGAGGGGACGAGTGTGGCTATAGGTGACTAAAGGGATGGGGTAGCGGAAAGGACGGATGATTGATGGATCGATGTGGATGTCAGCGAGAGATGAAGTCTATGTTTGGATAAGATGTATGGCCTCGATCATGGTACCTATTCCCCAATTGCATGCATTTACCATGCGGACGTTTCTGTTGTTGATGAGGATAATATTGGGCTATTATTTTGGTGGATGAAGGGTCGACAAACTAAACAATTGCACGGTGGAGTGTAAGACGGTGGAGGGTACATGTGTTGTATGCTGTTATGACTGTGCATCCGTTGTATTTTATTCCCTTTTCCTTTTTTTTAATCACCTACATAATTTTTTGTTAATTCTCATCCTGTTACCGCGGTGATTGGTGTCTTTTCTGGTTCGAGTATTTGCATGTTCAGTAGGGTTCGGTGGTAACAGATTAACTCTCTACATTACTCTCATTCTCTTAGCGTACTCTCTCATAGTCACTAACCACTGTTCGTTCTTTACATTACAATGCTTTTCATAATTCCTCATGCGCCTACGTGGCTATTTTTTTCTAGATTACAGAGCAAGCGCGCGCAGAGTGCAGTAGCATCCTACCCTGGTTTCTAGAATCCTTGAAACGTGTAAAGGCCCGACTGGGTAAATGAGGCATGGGTTCCTCCTATAG
Organism: Ascodesmis nigricans; assembly: GCA_004786065.1. Classification (NCBI taxonomy): domain Eukaryota; kingdom Fungi; phylum Ascomycota; class Pezizomycetes; order Pezizales; family Ascodesmidaceae; genus Ascodesmis; species Ascodesmis nigricans. The sequence continues at coordinate 194,798 of ML220150.1, read as the reverse complement.
TGGGATGGAGTGCTACTGTTCTTAGCGCGATAAACTGAACGATGTGTTTATTTCACGATTTGGCATCTTTCATTCAATTTTGGCCCTCGAATCATTGTATGGTGAGGTTTCTCCTCGTAAACCACCACCGCCGCGTCATAATGATATGAACCCCGTCTTAAGCATGGTTCAATGGCAGAATTCATGCCCAGTGCCAATCACAAGACCCAGAGCCCATTCTATGATGAAGACGTCTTCCTCTCGGCTGAATCGCATCCCAACCGATGGGACCATGTTGCACATCACCCAAGGAGACCCGTGATTGGCCGTGAACCTGGTACTCTCTTTGGGCCTTTCCGGTTGGCGTCAGGATCCGGGCGCGCCGTCGCGTGGCTCGCTCGATGAGCTGCTCTGTTGTTCTGGAGATCGCGCCCTGTGGAACGACGAACTAGTCGGAAGATGGCGACTCCATCCAGAAGAACCCTCCCCGAGCTTCCGAGCCCTGTCCATCGCTGCTGAATCTCCACCTGCCCCGACGTGGACAAGGAGAAAAGAAGCCTCAGTAACTAAGGCAAAGCTTGACACCTGCACCACCGAAACTCTAGTTATACCAGCATCCATCGTCCTCCTCCTTCTCCTCTGCTCCGTTCACCCTACTGTGCTCCTGTGCTGCCATCTTGCGCGCCCCGTACGACACCTAGGTACTTCTTCGTCCTCCATACGCACCCTCTCCCTCCCACCCCCTCCGCTCCCACGTCCGCGACGACCACCGCAGTATTCTTTCCGCCGTCAAACCCCGTCAAACAATTCCCTAGCCGACTGAAATCCCACCCTCAAGCATAGCGCGCCCACACCCTCTCTCCCGTCCGCCCCGTCGCCTGCCTGCACTGACCCGCGCTGCCACCTTACCCGCCACTGCTACTGCTACCATTCCAGCCCGATTTTCACCTCCAGATACCGGTGGCGACCACCTGGCACTCATGTCGGTAGCCGTTGACGATGGGAGGGATCCGCCATCGCTGGAGGTGTTGACGAGGAATCTCACGCGCCATGTGTTGTCCGCCACGGCAGAGGACCCGGAGTGTTGTTGTGGCAAGGACAGTTGCCAGGCCGTGCTGAAAACGAAGAGGATGGTGGAGGAGATGCAGGGCAAGGTGGAGCTGGCAGGACAAGTAGGGAAGGTTTGTCTACACTTTTGTTTGTGAGAGTTTGATAGGGAAAATTGATCGTTTTAAGGACGAGCATTTGGGCTAACCTATCGCTACGTCCAGGCTATGCTCAGAGAAAAGGAAGACTCGAAGATGGAGGCAGAGAAGCGGGAACAAGATTTGCTCGCACATATCGATAATCTGGAACACCAGTCGGCAAGGCTTGAGAACGCCAATGTCGACATTCTGGCCCAGAACCGGATGCTGCGACAGAACCTGGAGGACCTGGAGGCCGACATGAAGATGAGTGAGACCAAGGTGAAGGAGATGCAGGAAGCGCTGGATGAGACTCATGTAAGTAATTCTTGTTCGCGAAAATGGAAGAAGGTATATTCTGACAGTTTGTAGGCAGAGTTGTCCAGAGTCGCTGCCCGAGCTGCGCGCGCCGATGTCCTAGAAGCCCGTCTGTCCATCCTGGAGAACGAGCAAGAGGAGCTCAGGAACACGATAATAACGACCCGTGAGGAAGAGCGCGCCGCGACAGCAAGATGGCGCAAATCCGAGCGAGCGCTACAGGAACTTGAGGAACAACTTGAACGTATCACGCACGAGCATGCTATGGAGAAAGCTCGGTCTCGGAATATTCTTGAGCGGTTGGAGCAACAGCAACGGAGTACAAGTGTTACCACGAGGACTTCAGGATCCACTGCGGCGTCATGCGTCCCGGGCGCTTATGAGAAAGCTTCCATGTCTCGGTTCGTGAAGGAGATTCTGGCTGAAAATGGACACCTACAAATTGGTATTGCAGAGCTGAGGGAGCTGCTGGCTGCTTCACAGGAGGAGGTTAAGAATCTCCGCGACAAGATAGAGAACAACCTTACCAGCCCTCCAAATACCCCTGCCATTGACTTGCACCGTCAGCCTCTTAGTATGGAACTTGAGCGGACGCCAACTGGGAGTGTGCAAACTGTTGTTCATCATCACCACTACCACCCTCCTCCTGTCAAGGAAAAGCTCACCATTGCGGTCCGCCCCACAACACGGCGCACGAATCGTCGCCGCAAGCCGTTTCCAAGCACCGACTTCGGGCCCTCTTCAGCAAATCGGTTGCCAGGTGCAGGCCTTAATAACAGCCCGCCAACTCCTAATCCGTTCGCAAAACGGTGGTCTCACGCGTCAAAGGCCAGTACATCTAGCACCGTCCCTTCATCTTTCCCGACATCTCCATCATCGACCTACCAGGCCAGTATCTTTGATAGATTTGATACTGAAGATTCTCGGCCGACTTCCGCGGGCTCGGACTTCGACCCAAAGGCATGGCAGAGATATTCTAACTCATCCTTTGCTCACTATACCCACACCCGCAACAGTTCTGCCAGCTCAATTCCATCGCATCTGCCAGGGCACCAACCGCCCTTCCAAATCCTCCACACAACCGAAGAGCACGAAAACGAGACCTCTGATAACGAAGGCATCAGTCACAATCATCGAGCAACCTCGTCACCTTCCTCATCGCGCCCTACTCTCCGCCGCACCCTGTCCCATGAATCAATTCTCTCCACAATCTCCACCAACCCTTTAACGCTTAACCTCCATCCACCAAACTTTACTGTCTCACCGGCCGTCTCGACAACATCAACCTCTTCTATCGCACACCGTCCCACCAGGCCAGGGATTCCAACACTCCCATCGTCCACTTCTGATGGTCCATCCGCAGTCATTACTCCAGGTATAGCCATCCGTACTGTCGACTCTGGACGTGGAGACCGCGAAACAGCGTATTCTCGACTGCTTGGACTTCAGGTATTACGACAAGAAGGCAGTCCTCCGAAAGGAAGCCAAAAGGACGGTAGCGGGTGGTGGTGGAAATGGGGCGCAAGTATGAAAGAGAGCCGGCTTCCGGGATTACCGATTTCCGTGCCGGGGGTGTTGGGAAGGAGTCAGCCCCAGAATACTGTCGGGATTGGAGCGGCGGACAGCATGAAAGCCGTGGTGGGTAGGATGAAGTCAGTGAAGAGGGCGAATACGGAACCAGTGAAGAAGGTCGTCGATGTGGATGGGTTGAGGGAGGCGCTAGGGGAAGGTGAGAGGTAAACGGGTATGGTGGAAGGGTATGGGGATTTCCCATTTTTGATATCATTTTGGGAGCGTTATGGTGGTGTTAGCATCCGGTTTGGGGCTCAGATTTTTGTGAGATTCATTTCATCATTCGGTCGTTCGTTGCGATTTCTTTTGTCATGGACCTGCGGCATCTTTCCCTTCTTCTTCTGTTTCTTTTCTTTCAGCGCTGGTTTTATTGAGTTGTAAGCTGTGTTGTATTGCTATTCATTTGTTCCTTTCTTAGGGGTCGCATCGGAGTTGGATTTTTTTATCTTTTTGGGAGAACTGATCTAGGTGTTAGATTTTGGGAACAACGTAACGATGTGATGTATTGCAAAGATGTCGATGATCTCATAAGGGATTTGATACCCGCTTTCTGTATTTTATCTTTTCTGTTTTTTTTTCTTTCTTTCTTTTTTTCCTTTTTCTCTTTTATTTTGTTTTGGTTTTTCGCGCTCTTGATTGTGGTCACATAATACCCATCATATCACCAGCTATACAGCACATTAGTTTCCTTTTAGTCCCTGTTGGTTGCGGTTAAGATAATGGTTGTGCAGGTTACAGTAGGTGTGTTGGGCTGGGTAGATATCGAAATACCTTAAGTAGTCATTCTGGACCGTAACTTTTGTGCTCTGCTTAGCGATACATATAAGATATCTAATACAATCTATAATTATCTACCATCACGAGTATTACTAGTACATAAAGGATTTGAAGTGATTCCTCCAGGACCCTGATTCCCCGAATCGACCAGCAGTTCATCTTACTAACTCCACGAGACTGGTTATGTTATCTCAATGTTGATAACCACGCTTAGTAGTTAATCATAATCCTCTTTTTAAACCCCTATTCCCTAGAATGAAACAACTTGTCCCCTCGCAGGCCAGTTTGTCGCCCGAGTCTTCACCGTTACAAGGAAACCAAGTTCAATGTATATATAACCTAAGGTATTTCAAATGAATGAATGATCCTAGGTGTACCAGTTGTTTTCGAGTGGTAATGATGAAGTTAAGTGCTGGCGCGGATGGTGCACGAAGTGTAGTTAGTAACGATAAACAATCTCTACTGGCGGAGACCTGCTTCCATTGTGATTGGGTGAAGTTTATACAAACCCTGACATAATTTTCTGTCTTAAATGAGCTAAAAAGTTGAGGGTTTCGGATAGCTTGAGCAGGATCTTGAAAAAGGTGTCTTGAAATTTCCGGCGAGTCATTTTGGGTGAAGACAGTGCGCATCCATCTTTTCATGGATCTCGATATCCTTGATCCTCACATTCGCTTTTTCTTTTTTGCTGAATCTTTAATCCAATAGAAGCTCCCCCAAGCCTCTTCTACTCGCCCTTGAAAATTCAATATTGAGCGACGTCTTGCTTAAACTGGGATTATAAAGAGGCTGATGAGGATGGATGATTTTTAGTTGCGCAACATGGTGCTTGTCTAAGAACAAATGATTCACTGAACCCTTAAAGGCCTCAAAATAAGAGCGTTGGAGGCCATAGGGTATGATGAATGGTGATAATCTGTGCAATACCCGTATTGGACTGTTAGAGTAGCAAGCTTTCCATCTCTCTGAAGAAAAGAATATCCATTCTGCTAGGTTTAAATGTACATCCGTCATTGTAGAGTTGTTGATCGATGAGAGCACCCTGTTCCTCCGAGCTGGCATGCACAGTATAAGTCCAACAAGTGGCTTATCAGTGACGCTACAGTGCTATGAATCACGCCCTCACCGCTAATTCTGTGCTCCATACAGAATACCGGCGACCAGCAAGTCTCTGCTGCTTTTACTTCATCTTCATGTCACTGCTCTGCTGAAATTGAAAACGGTAGCATCGTCAAGAATGGCGCGAAAAGCGGCGAGACAAGTTCGAAGTATCCGCTGCATCCATCAGCAACGTCGTCGAGGTACCGGTTTCGGGGGGTTTTGTCGGTGGAAGCATGGCACATGGCATGGGCAGCGGGAAGGGAACCAGCCAGATGGACGACGAGGAGTCTCCAGAGGACTATTATATGTCATATGTCATATGAGATACGACATACGACATGAGATATGGCAGTGGGCGGTAGCGGGTGGACGTTGGCCCGCCTGCACTTGCATCCTCTTCATTCTGGGACTCAGAAACGTCGGCTCCCCATTATCTTCACAAAGTACCAATGCACTCCTCGACTTTTCCTGTATATTAGTATTATGGTTGACGTAAACCGGTGGAATCCATAACTTGAACGTTTAAGTATTTACATAAAACGTTGAATAATCCTAGCACATGTGCCAGCACCGATAGACCTAACAGCATCGAACAGGGAGAGATAATAATATGAGCGGAGGTATTTAAAGTCAAACATCCAAATCTTCAATGACCAAACCACAAGAAGCATAGAAAGCAAAAATATTTTCCACCAAAACGCCCAACGTCCGGCCAACATGTCTCCAAATCGCACCAAGCCGCTAAACAATAAAGTCAATAAACACCAATCCCAGGGTAAAAATCTACATCAAGCACCAAGCACCTGAGTCTTCCTATCTATGAACAGCCCCGTCAAAGACTATTGTGCCCCAACTCTACACCTCTTCCACATCACCAGCGACTTTCACATACCCCTTGCTCTGCTTGTTCCTCCCCGCAAAGGCCTTTCTCAACCTGGTCCATAATCCTCTCTCTGCATCTCTCCACGATTCGTTTCCATCGCCTCCATACACCATCCAAACCGGCCTCTTCCACCACTTCAAGCACAAACTACTCACCACAACACTCACTGAGCTTGCTGCCATAGCAGCTCCTGCAGCCATAGGATGCAGGTGCCAGCCCCATGGGAGCAAAATCCCCATTGCAAACGGAATACCGACAAGGTTGTACATACACGCCCACAACAGATTCAGCTTGATGCGGCGGAAAATGCATTTCGCCAGATACAAAGCTGAAGGAACGTCGAGAAGATTCTGAGGCTTCATAAGCACAATTTCAGCAGCTTCCATGGCAACATCTGTCCCAGATGCCATGGCAATGCCGACATCAGCTGAAGCGAGAGCAGGCGAATCATTGATGCCGTCACCGACCATAGCAACGACGTTGGGCTTCTTGGGATTTGACGAGGCGGATTTAAGCTGGAGGACAATAGCCTGCTTTTCATCAGGTGAGACACCGGCATAAATGTTGGTCTCTGATATTCCAACTTCGGCAGCGACGCGGCGGGCGGTGGGGAGCTGGTCACCAGTGACGATGTATGTAGTGCACCCCAGGCGGTGAAGGGCAGCAATTGCTTGAGGGGCGTCTGGCTTAATGTCGTCGCGCAGGGAAAGGAAGCCTGAAATTTCAGAATTAATGGAGACAAAGACTTGGGTGTCGCCAGCTGCTTTCGGAGGAAGCGGGAGTGAGATGGTAGGGTCCGCAAGCGCGTTGGAGGTGAGAAACTTCGCATTACCGATAAGGACTTGGTATTCGGCGTTATTGGCTTTGATGGTAGCCGATACACCGCGGCCAGTGACAGAGTGAAACTGCACAATTTGTGCATCGAATGGGGTGTCTGGGTAAATTTCGAGTTGGTTACGACAAAAGTTGGTAACGGCTTTCCCGACCGGGTGTTCAGATCCTGATTCAGCAGCGCCTATAAGAGTCCACCAAAGGCGAGTTTGACGCTCGGAGCAGCCTTCCCATACGCCAGCCGGACGATAGGATGAGACATCCATCTTTCCCTTGGTCAGCGTCCCAGTCTTGTCAAGGATGACATGAGTGACACGAGTAGAAGTTTCTAAGGCTGCTCCGCCTTTGACGAGGATACCATTTTCCGCGCCGACACCAGTCCCCACCATCATTGCCGTCGGGGTGGAAAGACCAAGAGCACACGGACAGGCGAAGACAATGACGGAAATGCAAAGCTTCAAGCAAACCATGAAACGGCCTCCGGCATGGCCTCGTTCGAAAATTTCTGGGGGATGTGGAAGAACATGAGAGAGAATCATCCAGCCAACGAAAGTAACGATTCCTAGAGTGAGTACGGCCGGTACGAAGAATCCAGCAACATAATCGGCCATGAGCTGAATTGGGGCCCGAGAGGTCTGAGCTTGTTGAACAAGTTTGACAATTTGGTTGAGCTGGGTATCGCGGCCAGCACGCATGACGCGGAAGTCTAGTCGTCCTGTACCATTGACCGTTCCTCCGATAACAAAGTCGCCTTTTCGTTTCTGAATAGGCATCGCCTCACCAGTGACCATGGACTCATCGATGAAAGAATCCCCAGAAATGACCAAACCGTCAGCAGGAATCTTGTCGCCAGGTCGCAGAATGACAACATCGTCGACTTGGATAAGTTCAGTGGGGATGATGTGCTCCTCGCCAGTCTCAGCAAGACCAGCCTTGCTAGGGTCCGCATATATGGTAGCCATCGACGGCGTAAGTGACATGAGTCGTGAGAGCGCCTTTGAGGTTTGTCCTTTTGCTCGATTCTCCAAGTATCGACCAAGCGTGATGAAAGTGATCAACATGGTACAAGTGTCGAAGACAGTTTCCGGCATGTTGTGGGGTTTGAAGCAAATCGAAATCGCCATGGCCACAATTGAGAAGAAGAATGCCGCAGATGTTCCCAAGACAACAAGCACATCCATGGTAGCACTACCGTGTCGAACGCTCTTCCACGCACTCCGGTAAAATCTCTTGCCCACTCCAAATTGTACCGGAAGAGTCAAAAACAAGCAGATAACATCTCCCCAGTACAGCCCTTGAAGCGGCGTTTGCTGCTGAAATGTAGCTTTGTTGAAAGACATCAAAGTCATTGGAATAACCATTTGGATCAAGAATACTGGTATTGCGAAAGCGAATGAAATTTGAAAGGCTCGCTTCCACTCCTTGATCTCTTTTGTCTTTGCCAGTGATTCGAGTTGGGCGTTGTTGTCTTCCATATCAGCCATCAAGGCATTGAGATTTTGCGATTCGACCAGTTCGACTAGGCTTCGGACACCAATCATTGCTGGTGAAAATTCAATCTTTGCTCGGAAGTTCAAAGGGTTCACCGTGGCATGGGTGACACCCACAGCGCCTCGAAGAGTTTCCTCTAATCGGTGAATCGCTCCCTCCACATCGTCGTCCGGCACGCCAAAAATCTTGAATATAACCGTGTCGGTGCTCTTCTCGCCCAAATTCTCCTCGCAAGTGTCTGTGGAAATTATCCGTGCGTCGAATCCGCTGTCTTCAATGCTGTAGAAGTAGTCAGCACAGGCCCAAGCTCCAGATCCAACACCAAAACTCACATCTCGGCAACTTTCTCCGCCGACACCACCGCCAAATCATGAACAGCAACCGCCCGCTCCGTTATCAAGCTCACGGTAAAGTTCACAATGCCCTCGACACCCTCGAATGCTCCGGTGATTGCCGCCGTACATGCGCCGCAAGTCATTCCGTCGACCGCAATCGTCGTAGTAGCGATCTTTGGGGCATCGCCAAAAGCCGTGGTCGGTTTCGTCTTCCTGTCCTCCTTCACATCCGAATCGACGATATCCGCATCAAACCCCGAGTCCTCGATCCTATGATGTCCGGTTAGGAAACGGCGCACAGAAGCCAGAGGATGTTGACGGCCGCAACAAGATTGGAAGGGAGGGAGAGGGTCGTACAATTCCGCAACCTGCTCGGGCGAGAGCTTCGCAAGGTCGTGCTCAATCACGGCTCGCTCGGTCATCAAACTCACGGTGAAGGAGATGACCCCGTCGACGTCTCTAAAGGCACCTGGAATCGGCGGATCAGTATAGGCTCGTGATGACCTTGCCTGCATGATCAACCGCTGGCGCGATGAGGGCAGCTGGGGTAGCCGTACCTTCTATCGCAGCGGTGCAAGCTCCACAGGTCATCCCGCCCACGGCAATGGTGGTTGTTGCTATCCGCGGGGCTGGCGGAAGGTCCAGCAGCGGAACAGCGTCCGCGTCGTTGTTGCCCATGGCTGTGGGAGGAGTCGCCGCGCTCTCTCGGGGAGAGGTGGTAAATTTTATGCGATGGGTGCGACGGGCGGTTTCTAGTTCAGCAGGTGCGGTGGTCGGGTGGATAAGAGACAGAGCCGATGGTGATGGAGAGCGGAGGCGTAGTTGCGAGGGGGAAGGTGGTAGTGGTGGTGATGTGATGATGGGGGCGGACGCTTGAGGGGAGGGGGGGCGCGGGAGAGGGCGGTGGAATATCGGTGGTGTCCCAGAGGAGTCTGACAAATGGAGCAGGACAGGGGAATGGAGCAAGTGGCTGCTGGTTGGGTTGGTGGTGGTGGTAGGCAGCCCCTCTTGTGTTTCGTCTTTGGAGAGCTGCTTGATGGAAGGGAGGGTGAGAGCAGGGCGAGGGTGAGAGCAGGGCGAGGGTGAGAGCAGGGCGAGGGTGAGAGCCTGAGAGCGCAGGCGTAAAGGTAAAGGCCGGAAGCAACGAAAGCGCTACCACCACTCCTGTCACTCACACTCGGCTTTCGGCCCGTTGGACGATGTTATTCTCTCCGAACCTCCTGTCATCCAAAACCTGCAACAAACTCTGTAGCAAACCCCAAAACAAAACCTGTCGCAAAAAAAAATAACCTTTAGAGGATCGACAGTATCGGGAGATCGACGCAGTCGCAGAGTTGAGTCGGAGGGTTCGAGAGCTGAAGATTATCAACAACAGCAAAGGGGCCTCGGGGTGTCTCTATATGGCGGATGGCTGGCCGTGGTACCGGTATTGATTGCGTATAGTACCTACCGTAAATGACAGCCGCTAGACGTGTGATGCAGAGTGCCTGGGAGATAGGGAGATTGATGGCTTGGAGTCCAAGACGGCCTGAAGAGAGAGAGAAGAGCATTATTATGAGGAGAGCCGGCCACCTCTTTCCGGGCACTCCGCTCTGGCGACATCTGGGGACGCTGTTGACGGTGTGGCATCACTTCCGAGGGCTTCTCTGGTCCCGCTCGCATCAGAGAAAGAAAGTATAACTACCACAGAGACGGAGACGCTCCAGCGGCGCGTTGCAACGAGGAGACGTTGTTGTTGCCCTGACCTCACCGTGATCTGCCCTCCCCCTCCACAGCCTATACATGGCCCATCCAGCCACGCAAAACTCCTCCGGCTGCGCTAGAAGCCATCTCGAACAAACTTTGACTTCGTCTTCAGTGCAAAGAGCCCACCTGAGAACACGGCGCTCTTTCACAATGTCCGGAAACCCGTCAGAAAAGGGGTCGATGATGGCACAAATCCTGATAGCCCAGGAAGCCCGTCAAAAAATCCTTAGGCCAGACACCCCCAAACTATCCAACTCAATCCGGTTCTCACAGGAATCTTTCGTCTTTCATCTCCTCATACATCTCATACAAGCCACAGGAGGCTGGTGCATCTTACACGTGACAATCAACGTTACACAACTTTTCCTCGCAATTCGGCTTCTTCCCCGCCACACCTCTCCCGCGAAATATCACTCACTCCCGAACCCGCACCTCGACTCCCCATCGCCTCGTCCGCCGGCGACACCTCTGTTCACGGTATTCCATCAGTCTTGCCCGCCGTCCCTGCCGCCGCCGGCCTCCCTCCCTAACCTCCCCTCACCGCCATGGTAGTCCTTCTGCCCCCACCCATCCACCCCTCCTCTTTCCCGGGATCATTTTATTGACCTCCGTCGTCTCAAGGCCCATAGAATCCTCACCCAAATCGTCGTCACCGGCTCCCGCGTGATTGGCCGCGCCGCTGTCGAAGCCTTCCGTCATGCCCAAGCAATGTCCGCCTACCAAAAACACCACGGCGTTGCCTCTGGGTCCTCTGGTAGCTCCAACCTTACCGGCCGCGGCGCCTTAACACTTGACGAAGCGTACAAGATCCTCCACGTCAAGCCCAACGTCGAGCATGAGAGCATTTTGGAAAGATACAAGAAGCTGTTCGAAGTCAACGATCCGAAGAAGGGTGGGAGCTTTTATCTCCAAAGTAAAATTCATCGTGCGAGGGAGAGGATTGAGGCCGAGTTGAGTAAACAAGGGAAGCTGAAGGAGGGCGCGGCAAAGGAAGCGGAGGCTAAGACGGAGACTAAGACGGAGGCTGTGAATGAGGGGGGAAAGGCATGAGGTTGATTGAGAGACTGAAGAGTGATGATGGAAGGGTGGTGGGGATGTGGGATTGTTACGGAAGGCACAATCCGCGCTGGGTTAAGAGGGTCATGGCGCTTTCAGAGTATGTTGAGCGGCGGAGGGGTGTTCATGGATTGTGAGGATCCTGGGAAATGGGAAGCCTGGTAATGCAGAGGCTTCTCTTGTATCATCACCATTCTTCTTCTTGCCTTGTTGTTACTTTTTTCTGTTTTTTTTTTTTCTTGTTTTTCCATTCACGCTTTTTTACCTGTCACGAAACGTTCGGCAGCATGGAGACGTTCGGCGCGAAGGGCGTGCACTGTTTGCTACAAAGGAGCCTGGATGATGATGATGACTTGTATGGATAGATGGGCCCGGTAGGGACGGGGATAGGAAACTCAGGGAGGAGTGAAGAGAAAATGTCTATGGGAACAGTGGGGGTCTCTTGTATTATATTAATAGACCTGTATGAGCGATTAGACGGTAGTCTGGTATCTGGGCGATTGGGAAGAAAGACAAAAATAAAGAAAATAAAGTAATGTGTAGTCCTCCATCAATAGCGTGCGGTTAAAGGTTTTAGAATAAAAAATAGTCTGCCAGTGGTCGCGATGCAGCTGTTGCCTATCTGTAGATCGATCCTGGCCATTGGTTCCCTAGGTATGTTGGTAAAGTATGACTTTCTGGGCGGTAAGTCCGTTATTGGCGGCTAAACACACGACTGATTGGAAGAAGACGACCAGGATCATGGCGCCTAACATCGACATCGGGATGCATCTTATTCATGGCAACAGCCAACACATACTTTTACGGAGTGGAGAACACCGAGTATTTATGGCCGAACGTGACGCTCTTCAAGCTCTACAAGCCCACGAAATAGCTCTAATTTCGATAAAAAAAATGGACCCTCCCAACGCCCCCAGATCACGCTCAACAGATCGGCTATGCCCAACGCCAGAATCAACCCAACGAAACCCAAACAAAAACAACCAAAGCAGCATGCCAATGACTCCGCAACCGCGTCCGCTCAAGGTTGCGTCCTACAGGCAAAAGTTTTTCGATTTTGTCGTTTCAGCTTTACAGCTCCTGTTACTGGTTCCCGCCGGACTTATCTTCGGGATTAATGGTAAACCCAGGTTCCTTCAATGGGTCTGGGTGGTTCAGGCGACACTATTGGTGGGTATCTCTCCGTGAGGATTTAAGAAAATTGTCGATTATATACTGGTACTGATATTTCGTAGATACGTTCCTTTTTCCCGGTCATCTTTGCCGGCTTCGCTGCACGAGCTTTGGCCTCTATAGCTCTTTATACCATAACGAAAGGGACAACACTAGGAATGCTCGAAATGGTTCGTTCGCTCCAAAATTGGAGATAGCCAATTCTAATTTTGCGTTGCTTATACAGTTACATGGAAGCAAAAATTTAGAAGGGACGTTCATGACTGCTGTTGAACTGCGCGCTGTCTCGCTACTTCGAATCACTCTCGCTCTTTTATTGCTCTGGGGGTTTCCCCCATTGGGTGGCCAGAGCGGACTTCGTATGCTGCATTATGGGCATTATACCGCCACCCATATCAATTTATCGGATCCCGTTATACTGAATATTCCGATCATCACAAATATACCTCTCTTATATCCGGCGCCCTCACGACAGAACATGAGCTTTAGTCTTCTCTACGCGATATTTACGGGAATGCGCGAATCCCATTACTGGAGTCTCGACCCCAAGATGCCGACCCTGAAGGATGGATACAGGTGGCTAATGACGCCAACATTGTTTACAGTAGTCTATTGGGGATACCGGTCACCGCCCCAATTCCTAGTCACGGGGGTTTCAACTTCAATATTGAGAATCGTTATATATATATATTGATTGTTATGAGTCAGTTGCTCAGGTTGGGGTGAAGTGGCAGAATTTGTTGGGCGGAATTTACCCCTACGATAATGCCCAAGACTATCCGCACCGCGGTTCCGTCACGTGGATGGAGCACCTGCGCGGCAGTGGTTGGTCACAATTGACCGGACCGTTGGATATGATGGTACTAAACAGAAAGAAATTCTCTCCCGCGACCTCAATTCAACGGATCTCGATCGACAACCGATAGCATGGCTCACCACCAACGAAAGAATTGCTCATGATGAGGAGACACGGAATAGGAAAGAAGACATCAGCGAAACCTCTTGTAAGCTTTCTACGACTTACGTCGAGGTGAAAATAGGCTGCGAGCTTGGGACCTGTGAAGTACGCTCCATCCGTCGATCTCGGCGCCCACACTTTTCGTCTAACCTCACAGACAGAGATTTCGACCAACAAATTGACGGTTTTTTCCATCATCATACTCTTAATCTGCAGCCTGCACGACCGTTTGAACATCCTACAGGGATAGAACTTCACCTCATGGGTTATGCAACCAATGGCGCAAGGCCTATTGGGAGTTCCAGTCGTTCGGAATCGCTTGGTCTGAATCTTGTAATGGCGGATGTGAACATCCTCGATTTGTCACAGCGACTATCCCAGGCATACAATGGATTCTATGATGCCTCTCGTACACCCTACGCCTTTACTGGTGTCGACAAAAAGGTTTTCGAAGAACATAGTTCATTTGATGAGGTCGAGTACCTGTCGACGTATGCTTCTCAACTCGAGAAGTATAAAAACTACATACCGGGTTGGCAGAAGGATTTGAACTTGCCATTTCGGCCTGCGGTGGTTGAGGGACCCTTGATGTTTCCGACGCCATTTACGTCATGAGAAAACGGTGGACGATTGTATATGTTGCATCTGTTATACTTGCAGCCGTGAGCATTGTTGGGACAATCTTCCGGAATACCACCCTCGCGCCCGATATCTTGGATTATGCCTCTTCCCTGACTCGCGATAATTCATACGTATCGCTTCCTGAAAGGGCGGGCTTGAGCACTTTGTCCGGTGATGCTCGTACTCGCCGATCGTTGAAAATACCGTTGATTCTTACGGACGTCGAACCCGAAGCCGAATATGGACACATTGCGCTTGCAACAGTGGACGAGGAAGGTTACATACATGGAAACTCGAAATTGATGCCTCTGCAGATTGACGGATGGAAAGGCTATAGAAGGGAAGGCCTTTTTGGTAGTTTTCAATTTCTACGGAAGCTACTAAAGGGTAAAAACTTCATTCGTATATATAACAATTGTAGGATCTGGCACAAGTACCATACGAGTGTATTTTTCCTTCAAAGTGATGATGATCGTGAGGGACTGTGGTGTATGCTGCTAGGGTTGTCCTGGCCAGGTGTGATGATTCGGCACAAAAAATTTCTTAGGTTCTTCTATTGCATCCGTTTCTGCAAATTACTATCGTGGCTGTTTTAAGTCATTGACTTGAACCATTTTTCATTTCCGCCAACTATCCAGTGAAACCATCTCCTACAATACTTGCAACAAATTTCAACAGAAATATTTCTACAGCGACATCACCAAAATTACCTTTATTCAAGGCTAGCCCCAATGATGAACCCATCAAGAAGCTTCACCATTCTACCAGGTACCAAGATGAATACCAGTCGAGTCGCCTCATTGCGCATAATGAGCCAACAAGGTGACATGGCAATTATGGCGCGGAACATGTCTGATACTACCACTTCTTCCATTTCCACCCGCCTCCAATTCCCCTAGCCGCCAAAAACATGCACCATGCTCCGATATAGCTCGCCGCTGTAAAAGCAACTAAACCCTCCCACCTATCACTCACAGTTCCATCTTCCCTCCTGAGTCTCATGTTCTCCAGGATGGCACCAGCGATTGGGACCCCAGTAAGCGGTCCAAAGCTCACGAGAAAATAGAGTGTCCCATACTTTGTCCCGTATTCACTCGTCTCACAAATCTGACCAACGCATACAGGGGTCAGACTGATTCCTGTCCCTGAAGCAAATCCGTAGGTAAGCGCCCAAACGACCAAGAGTCCCTTAGCTGTGTTATGAGGGACATCGGATATAGATGGTACGGTAGGAAGCCAGAAGGCGATGACTGATATGAAGCAGAACATGATTGTGAGAACCATGGTATTAAATCTTCCGATGCGATCCGCAACTAAGCCTGGTAACCATCTTCCGAAAACGCTCCCAACATTGAGAATGGCGAGGAGCTGATAGGAAAACTCCAGAGAGAACCCAATACTCTGGGTATAACTTGAGATGTATGTAATCGGAACGAACAATGCCCACTCAATAAAGAAAACACCCCAAGCGGTGAGAGTGAATCGCAAATCCTTGAAAGCGTGAATGTCTATCTTCGCCGATGATTGGGAGCGTAAAATGGCGCGGGACCGGATTAAGAAATTGCCTACGGCGAGAAAAACGAAACAAATAAGAGCGAGAACGAGAACGGCGTTTTGAAATCCGAGTTTAGGAAAAAGAGATTGTAGCGCAAGGGGGAAAATGATTCCACCGATGGAACCACCTGTCGTGGCAACCCCTGTGGCATAAGCACGGCGTTTGAGAAAGAAGTGACCAATCGAAGCGATAGCAGGAGTAAAGATTAAAGAAGTGCCTGAACCGACGAGAATTCCGAAAGAAAGGGCCATTTGGTAATACTCTGTAGAAAAAAAAGTCAGCAAAGCATAGGGCAACTCGCCGAAATCCAACTGGAGCAAACCACCTTTAGAAAATGCGAATGCAACAAGACCCCCTAGAAGAGAGATTGTCCCAGAGGCTAGAAGCCGCCTTGGACCATAAGTGTCGAACAAGGGTCCAATGATGATTCCGCCAAAAAAGCTGAGGAAGGAATAGATGCCAAATATCCAACCTACTTTTCCTTCATCTTCTCCATGCAATTGATTTTTTACTAGGTGGGCCTGAATTACACCGAGTGTGTTCATGATACCAAAGCTTGCAACCATGGATATGAAGGATCCCAAAACTACCAGCCAGGCTTCCCGGCCGCCCTCAGGATAGGTGACCTCAGTGAAGTCCTCGTCTTCCGAGGGACGGACATCTTCTTCCTTTATAGTTTTCGAGCGTTGAGAGACATTTGTAGCGACTTTTTGGACGTGATGAGGCGGCTCTGTGTGCGAGACGGAGCTGGAAAGGATTGGGAGGTCCGTTGGAGTGGTTTGGACATGGCCAGGAGCAGGAGTGGATGAGGTACCCTTCTCATAATCCATTGCGATTCGTGGTGAAGCAAGAAAAGCTTCAGGGAACGATGTGCGAGCTCCTATCTCTATTGTAGTTGTGGGAGAAAGTGAAAGAAGTATTTTGGCCAATTGGTGGCACTGATGCAGGAGTGAAAATTTCATTAGTCATTGCGACGGACGCTTGGAGGTGCTGGGTGATGGAGAGGTGAGACTCCGTGCGGGCCTGGGCGAAGGATCGAGAACAGGCGGCAGATATAACGGGTAGCGGAGGAAATTCAGAGGTGGCAACAAAGCGGAGACTGAAATGTCCGGGGGATGGTGAGCGAGTGGGCGGGGTGTTTCGGGAAAAAAGACAGAGGACGAGAAAGCTTGGGTGGTTTCGACACTGCGCATGCGCATCATGACTAACATAACCCCAACATGATGTTTAATCACTCGCGGTGTCAGTTCCGAGTTTTGTTCTGCATTCTTGAATGACTAATTGAACCAGCCCTGGTCACTCGTGCTTTCCTCTCCGGATCTCCCCTTCCGTCTCTCTCTCTCTTCCATCCCCGCTGCTCTCCCAGCTCCGACACAATCACTTTATCTCATCTCGGCTGCTCCAGACCAGGACGCACTTTTAAATTGTTCCTGCATCGCCCTTTCGACAAATACCGAGATTCCGCGCGCCCTCGCAGAACTCACTCTTGTCACAAGGACTTCGATACCAACATACTCCCGACATTACGCTCCACCTGCGCAACTAGCCGGAATCTCCATGCCTCGAATGCTTCTTTTAGGCCCACTCTGCGGGCCCGGACATCGCCATTCTCCGTTACCAGCCCGTCACGGTTGTCTCACTCTCCACGCTGTCCAATACCCGGCTGCATCCTCCTTCCCGGATTGATCGACATCAGCAGTGTTCTAATCTTCCAACTTCCTTCTCGAACCCAGAACTACGACGCATCAGCCGATCGTTCCGTTCTCTGGTCTTCTGGTCACCATGACATAACTAACTAGCGCTCATCGCACTTTATGTTATATGCGCGACCGTTGTTAGTCGAAAAACAAGCCTTGCCATGACCGGCTATATCGCGCCATCCACAATGGTCAAGGGTCTGCATCATCGTCAGGATGGGAAGTTCATCACGTATATGTATGGTTGCAGGTCAACATTCTTCACCCATTTCTCCAACGCACCTTCCGAATTCCCACAGTGACATGAACCTGTATTGTGGCACAATCGGACAGGCCGTCCTGCTGTTGCTGGATTATCGTCGTTATCAACAGTGTGGATTTCGCGAGAGAGCCGCCAGCCGGGTGTACTTAAGGACCTTCTCCCGACAGTCGGGTTGGAGGGCTATCCGCTCAACTCTGAGATAATGGGGCTCGCAAAATGGATATCCATCGCTGCTGCGGTCGCTGGTGTGACCAATGCTACTTTTACTCCGACGTGAGCAACCTCGAGACCTGAAGAATTTACCCCGCTGACACTTTCCAGTAAGCTAATCAGTGCTCCACGGCGTGGAGAGGCTGTTCCGAACAAGTCTGGTGTATGTCATCGAAAATTCAGAAGGCTAGCAATAAGATCTAATGTTTTCAGAAAACCGCCATTTATTCCGTTTCGTCATACTCTTTTGAGACGCACAAACGCACTGCCAGCTGGGAAATACTCGACATCGATACCGGGAAAACTTCACCGCTCGCCTCAACCGCAGAGGTTGGTGAGATTGCGTGGATCGATGATAGCCGAATCCTGTACACCAACGGCACTGAGCTGTGGGTGTCAACCGTGGAGAACTTTTCTAAAGGGTAGGTGTTGTCTATACTTGATATAATCTTACAGTTCTGACTGTACGTGCAGTTATAAAGCGGCTACTCTTCCCGTCGAGATGAGCAACCTCAAGATCGCCACTACTAAGGATGGAAATGTTAACTTCCTCCTCACTGCCATGGCCAACCCTGACGGCAGCATCTACGACGAATCAAAGGCCAATCAACCTCGCTCCACCGCACGCATCTACGATGAGCTTTACGTCCGTCATTGGGATTACTGGTTGACAGAGCAACGTTCGGCTATCTTTTCTGGTACCTTAAAGGGCGGCAGAACCCTTTCTGGAGATGGAAAGGTGAAGAATTTGCTGAAGGGCATCAAGAACATTGAATCCCCTATCCCCCCCTTTGGCGGTACCGATAACTTCGACATTTCTCCGGATGGAAAGCTCGTGGCTTTTGTTTCGAAAGCTCCAGAGCTCCCCAAGGCCAACTACACTACCGCTTATGTCTATCTCGTCCCTCATGATGGCTCTTCCATCGCGAAGCCTATAAACGGCCCCAATTCTCCAGGGACCCCTAAAAATGCTCGTGGTGCTTCTACCTCGCCCGTATTTTCCCCCGACAGTCAACAACTTGCGTACCTGCAAATGGACGGCGAAAGCTACGAGTCTGATCGTAACCAAATCTATATCACCCGTATTGGCTCCAACAAAATCGAAAACCTTTCCGCGAAGTGGGACCGGTCACCTGCTTCCATCCGCTTCTCTCCAAATAGCAAGAGCCTCTATATTCAAGCCGAAGAGATTGGCCGCGAGAAGCTCTTCAGCCTCCGTATCAGCAATGGAGGCAAAGCTATCCCAGACGCTCTTACTGATGAAGGTTACGTAAGCGCATTTCACAACGCTGGACCGAACGCGATCCTTGCCACGAACTCCTCAATCATATCCTCCTCTGGCTTTTACGTCGTCCCCACCTCTGGTCGCCGCGCTTCTATCAAACCTCTTGTTGAGCCATACAAAATTGATGCCGAGCTGAGTGGCCTCCATCACGGCCAGGTCGGCGAGTTCTGGTACCCTGGCGCAAAGGCCAAGGTTCACGGTTGGATCGTGAAGCCCACGAACTTTGACTCCTCAAAGAAATATCCCCTTGCCTTTCTCATTCACGGTGGCCCCCAAGGAAGTTGGGCTAATTCCTGGTCTACTCGTTGGAATCCTGCCGTATTTGCCGACCAGGGGTACGTTGTTGTCGCTATCAATCCTACTGGCTCTACCGGATACGGTCAGAAATTCGTTGATGACATTCAAAATAACTGGGGTGGTGACCCATACAAGGATCTAGTGTTGGGTTTCGAACATGTGGTCAAGAATTACAAGTTCATTGACGGCAAAAACGCGGTTGCTGCCGGTGCCTCCTACGGTGGTTACATGATCAATTGGATCCAGGGACACGACTTTGGCCGCAAATTCAAGGCTCTCGTTTGCCACGACGGTGTCTTCTCTACACTTGATCAGTATACCACCGAGGAGCTGTGGTTCATGCAGCATGACTTTAACGGTACTCTCTGGGATAATCGTGAGAATTACGAGCGCTGGGACCCGGCTAGACACACTGGGGAATGGGCTACCCCGGAGCTCGTTATTCACAACGATCTCGATTTCCGTCTGCCAGTTTCTAGTGGAATTGCGATGTTCAACGTTCTACAGTCGAGGGGCGTGCCCAGCCGATTCCTGAACTTCCCCGATGAGAACCACTGGGTATTGAAGCAGGAGAACTCACTTGTTTGGCAGCGGGAGGTGCTTGGATGGATTAATAAGTACTCTGGGATTGGTGGCGTGAAACTTTAATGTTGGCTTGCGTGGTTCTCTTCCTTCTTGTATAATACCTTTTGCGAAGATTGATTTCCCTGAGATGTGGGCGGGGTGTCGCGACGGTACCACCTCAATCGTAGTATTTTGTGACTATTACTATACAATAATGCTTGCAATGAGACGCTCATGGGCTTGGGAGTATAGGACCTTGTTTATATTCCTTTATAACTTTAAAAAGTAAAAACAAGGACAGTGCTTGAAGCAGTAAGACTCATCTATCGAACAAGTTCGCAACAGCTGGAAAACAAAGACTAATTCTCCATGAAAAAATAACTTTTCAAAATTTAACCAATAGGAACGCACAAGCATATTTAAAATGACAGGAGTTACTTGTACACAACTTGCGGAGATTTCAGGCCCAGCCCGAGGAGAACAAAAAAAAATAAACCCAAAGAAAAAAAAAGAAAAATCTAATTTGTATCCCCACATGTCCCCCAGGACGACCAGAAGAACTCCCCCGGAAATATTCAGGCTGGGCCGCCAAAGATTCCACGGCGGAACCCACGGAGCTTGAAGGGGGCCCTTTTGATCTTCTGTCCATTAGGCTTCCAGCTGGGGTATTTATCCGGGTGCCACATGCCGTCATCATAAGTTGGGCCGGTGCTCGGGCTCGCGGGGGCATCGGTAACCACAGGAATAGCCCGTCCAGTTGAAGTAGGTTCGGAGATGGGGGCGGGTTTCGAGGTTGGGTCTGCGAGCGGTGCTGAGATAGAAGAATTACAAGGGTCGGTGTAATCGTTGTCTGGGACTGGAATGGGTGATGCGACTGGTGGAAGAGGTTTGGATCCTGTGTTTTCGTCGTCTGGCACCGGGACGGGGGAGGAGATGGGCGTAGAAGGTTCGGTCCCGGCGTTGGGAGGAGCGCTGTTGTCCGTACCGGAGACTGAGCCGGGAACAGGGGCGCCACCGCCCCCACAAGAGGCTTCTGTGAAGTCGATATCCTCCATTTCTTTGGTGATGCAAGTTGACTGACTGGGAAGATTCGCGATGAACATGTTTTTGTAGTCCCCGAGACCAGAACCTCCCCCAGTAATGGTAACTGAAGCACAGTTCATGTACATCTCCCGATTGCCAACTCGGTTGAACCATGTCCAACCAAAGAGCGCATTTCCCGATTTGGCGTCTTTCGGTACATTAAATGAGTACTGTATTCAACGTTAGGCTTGATCCTGTCAAAGCGGTGGTTATTTTGGTATAACTTGCCGTTGAAGCCAGGGGGCAACTCCCAATAAACTCTTGAATGACCTTCCAGGTTTGTCCCTTATCCTCGCTGAGAACCGCCTGGCAGGAGCCACCTCCATGAGATGCACCACCGCCAATCGCAAAGGTCTGTTGGCTACCGGCAGCCCAAGTTTCGACAGGACTACCTCCAGGGCCGTTGATGAGTCCTCCGAAGTCGATGACATTGCATGGAAAGGTGGAATCTTTCATAGGAGCGTTAAGGTCGGGGTTACTTTCAAAAGTCAGTGGGAGCGGCTGAGTCATCTTCATGTGCGCGGAAACGAGAGACGCGGTGACGAGGGCGAGGAGCGTAGAACGTGTGAAAATCATGATGTTGCGGACCAAGAGCGGCAAAGAATTGATGTAAAAAAGGTAGATGCGATGGAAATTGGTTCGGAAGATAATCGAGTGACGAAATTGAAAGAAAGGAGTAATAAACTTGTCGACGATGGATGAGATTAAAAGAGCGTGATTGAGATGAAAGAAGCTACCAGAGCTTGAAGAATGCAGGCGTTGAGCTGGGAGGATGTGGAGTGAAGAGAGAAGGAAGAGGGTTTATATATCCTGTTCGTCAATGGTGGTTCAAGTTGAGTCGATGGAATGGAACGAGGTATGACTAGTCCTGAGCGCCGAACGGTGATCAAGGAAGTTTGGCTGTAGTTCTATTGGTTCCAGAGGATGTCCGGAACGTGAACATGTTTCAACGGTCGTCTGAGAGATGGATCTGCTACTTGTGTTGGTTGCATCGGAGCCAAAAGGTTGTCCCCTGATGCACGAAGTTGGTCGTCTCCACCACAGACCGCGTTCTCTGATTGGATCATTTAATTAGTTTGCAACAATTCAAGTCCCACCAATTGGCGTCTTTCTCCATCCAGCTCATGCCCTCTCCTTCGTGGTTCGGTGACTAGCCTCGCAAGGTGGTCGTCGACAAAACATTAATCCTCGTCCAAAGCAAGGTGGTGGACCGTCATAGACAATTTTGTGAGACGAATGGTAGCCCTGCAAAGTCACGTGAACATCCATGCGCCGTAACTTGAAGTCTCTGACGCCCTTGCCTTTTGATGCCCTTTCCACTGATTTGGTGGCAACGAGAAAGCCTAAACTGAAGTCAGTAAGCTTCAAACAGACCAGGTATACTAAAAATTCTCAAGTTTCAGCCACACCCATCATGGTGGGCTCCATACCAGGGTATCGTCCTGGTAAATGGCAGTTGATGTATCAAATCACACATGAAAAGTTTTGATGAGCTACATGCACATCTGAATTTGTATCTTGATGTGCCTCTCACATTTCAAGGGTTGAGTCGCCAGAGTGCGTGTGCAGAATGATGAAAAGGTGCAATTTTGTCCGGTTATCATATTGCTATGGTATGTTAAAATACCTTCATCATAGGCACCTGGTGTTGAGACATTGAGCCCGCCATGCGTTCCGGTGTGATTGGGATTTGAACTACGAGGGACTCTTGAGCTCAATTGAAACCCGCCCGTAATCAGCGACAGGCTGAGCCCCGAGTTAGCCTTTTTAAGGTGTTGAATTCCGCAAGTAGTATTCAAATGATCTGATTAGCATTAATGGGTACATACTATGATGCGATGCATGTTTCCCAACACCACCTGTACCCATCACCGACATTAAAGTAGTCAATGTGAGCTTGTTGGAGACAGCAATAGAATGATCATAATTTCATTTACGGTGGGTGAGGTTAACCCGATATTTCCCTCTTCCGCATCGGAAGTTGTTGTATTTGTGCGCATATGATGATAATGACGATTCTGGAGATTTCCAAGTTTCGAACCTTCAGTAATGCTGAAAGAATCATCGACGGCATTTAATGAGATTATCAGTCGGTAGCTGCTTCATAAAGCCGAGGAGCCAGCAGTGGTTATCAACTTTTTGCGAACTTGGGACATGAACAATGGCAAAGAGTGTGATCTGTTGGGTACACGTACGGTTGGATTCCGCATTGATCGTTTTGCGAACTACTAGTACTCTACACACCGAGTGTCTGGGATGGCCCATTTCTACACTAACCTTAAACCAACATCATCTCTCCTTGACCAAACCCTCTGACCTTGCGTATCCAATCCCTGGCTGCCTTCACTGATCCTTCAAGTCCCGCTATTTCCGACGCAGGCAGCTTGATGAACATGACCTCGCGCTATGTTCCAGCAAATCAACCCAGATATACTATGAATCTAATTGGTAACTTTGCCGCGTGCCACTTGGCTCAACTATCTATGCTCAAAGAAAGGGATAATTATACAGTCTTGCGCCTGCTATTTATAGGACGGAACCAGTTGACGGGTCCACTTGTGGGGCAAACTGAAGATGAACCATAACCAGTCGCATCGTATACCTTGGAGGAGAAGGAAAGTAAGCGCAAGATGATTCATGAAGCGATATCTAACTAACAATACGATACCGCTGTCTAGCTGGGCGGCAATGTTTTGGTGTTGAAGTCGGGGGAAACTCCTGGGGACAACGTTTGGATTATGATTATCAAAGTGAGTATAAAAATTCCTATTGGGTGGCCATTTGGATGGATATGCAGGGCAGATCGCCCAAATGCTGAAACGTGTGACGCAGGCCCGATTACCTATTATCATGGTAGTCAGAGCTCCGCTCCAGCTCACGGACTCGGATGTTTATTGGCATGATGATCGAGCTGGCGCCGGATAGCGATACGCTTTATTCTTCGATTCCAGCCCCCCTCTGCGCGCGCTTCTGATTGATTTTCCCGTTGATAGACTCGATAATCTCACCCATGGGTACGACTAACGTGTCTCAGGATGAATCCCGAAACTTACATCAAAACCAAGAACAATTACTCCGTCATATCAGCGCACTGACCGCGTCGACGGTGTTTCTTCTAAAATATGAAACGGTTATCCTTGCCACTATGCTCTCCATCGCGTTGATGGCAGGATGCGTACCACGGAGTAAAGCAGATTTACGCCACTGTCCATCGACACTATGCACCATACCGGTCGGTCATACCGGTCGGTGACATTTGTTGAATGGATGACGGCAGCATTCGTATCAGCTGCATCGTAACGTGCACCGCCGTATTGCTCCCAATTGCTGTGCCAGTTCCTCACGTCGGGCAAGAAAGAAGGAGTGTACCGGGACTATCCAAGACGGCGTTTTGTCATGGAAGCAGGTCGCCCAATAATAAGGACATCCCGGTATGCTCAGAAGAACAAGTCTATTAGTTGAAGAGTTTTACAGTCCATGACAGCCGCCATCTTGACCCTGACAATCGCACCCATCGGGCAGGCCGCGCACTGTCCAATGAATGTAGGCGCGTGCATCTCGACCACTTCCCTATGATGCTTCATGGTGCAGAGTTGCGGACCTTGCAGAGTCGCCATGAGAGTTGCCCCGCCCACATGTGCTGTGGCTAAAAGACATGAAACGCCTGGCGCCCTGTTGCCAACATCCACAAACCATTCTATTGGCTGGAGCCCCTCTTCTGCCCTTTTCTGACCGTTTGACCATCCACACGATGCCCTCCTGTGCCTGCATTGGTGCGCCACCATCAGATCCAGTGTGCGTTGTGGCACCGTGCGTCTCTCACCAACGGGGGTCATGTTGAGCTGACGAGTTAGCCTATATAACCATCAGAGGGCTGCCTCCCCATTCCGTTGGCACTCTATCACCGCCTACTGTCATTTCCAACTTTTCCAGTGTTCGTCCCGGTCGACGCCTTCGAAGCTCTGGTAGCTTCTGTTTTCCAAATCCGCATCAACACTCCTTCATACACAATACACTCCTTCTCATCGACTCCTCCTCCGTCGATTCATTCCTTCTTCGCCATCCGCTTTCTGTGTCACATCCACAGTTCGATTCGTTCATTTTACCCCACCGCCATTGAGCACCACCGCCATGCTTTTTGCACGCACAATCCTAGTGGCGCTTGTCGCTGCTTGCACCACCTCAGCCCACATGAAGATGAAGAGTCCATCGCCGATAAACGACCCCAGCTTCGAGCGTGGTCTAAAAGAAGAATTCAAGAATCACGACCTCAAGTCTCCTATAGGAAAAGACTTCTATCCATGCAACACTTACAAATTCGGCAGCGGAGCCGGAGTGAATTATGACGATGCGTCAGTCGCGACTTGGGCGGCCGGAAGCCAACAGCATTTTGAGATCGAGGGTGAAGCCAACCATAACGGAGGTTCTTGCCAAGCTTCAATCAGTGAGGATGATGGGAATACCTGGAAGGTCATTGCAGAGTATATAGGCCGCTGTCCGCTAGATAATCCGGTAAGCTGCAGCACGTCTTGAGCGGTTGAATATGTATCTAATCCATTCCTCAGTACCCTTTTACAGTTCCGAAAAACACAAAGTCTGGAAAGGTTCTATTTGCCTGGTCTTGGATCAACCATTCAGGTGGTCAACCGGAGTTTTACATGAACTGCGCCTTCGTTACCATCACCGGAGGTGGATCTGGTCTTTCCGGGAACAAAAACATGTTCGTCGCAAACGTACCAGATATCACGACCTGTTTGATTGAGCCGGGGAAGACCGTCGATTTCACGAAATGCGAGAAAGGGGAACCGTTGCCTGGGACAGTTGGTGGCCCTATCGGAGATGGCGGTTCATCCGGCTCCAATAATGCTCCTAAGACTGATACCCCCAATTACACACCATCCATACCTGCCGATAACGAGAGTATTGGAACTGACCGTGAAGTCGTTGCCGAAAAGCCCGCGACCGGCAAGCCTGTGGCTGGTGTTATTCCCTCTCCAACACCCGCTCCAATTTTCCAGACTAAGCCATCTGTCCCGGCCTCCCCTCCTTCCGGAGACACCAGCAACGCTGCATCGAGTTACAGTAGCGCTGGGTCGGGCGCTGATAACACCAGATCAAGCTCCGGCTCTGCTCAGGCGTATGACGATGGCTCATGGAGCCCTGATAAATACCCCAGCTGGAAACCGTCTGGAAAGAAAGCCAAACGCTCTATTTTCCAGATCCGTGGTCTCCGTCGCGGTATTTTTGGCGGGGAAGCTTAGTTGATCCTTACCACCACCGCCATATGTTTCTGGTTTTCTCTTTCAATGTTCATAAACTTGGGCTTGCTTCGGGAGTTCTGCTTTTGCGATATGAATGCTCACGTTACGGGGGTGCTGGTCACGCCAACGTCGTTTTTTGTTGACGCTGGAGTTTGTGCTGGAGAAAGTGTAACAATTTCTTCTTGGTTTGGGGCGAGGCTCTTCGGTTCATATCTGGTTACTTGGGGTTGATTTTGGGTTTATTTCCGAGCTCATTGGGTTAAGCTTGTATATAATTGTAGCGCTGGGAAGTAGGGCTCGACAAACATATTTGATGCTTGTCGAAAAAGCATTCGATGTTTTTATTTACTGTTTCGTACTTTTCTCGGCCTTTTGGGGCTTGGAGTTTGTCCCCTGGAAGCTGTGGAACCCGTCAGAGCCTGTTGGACAGAAGCACTGACTGTATCGTGAGGGCGATAAGCGCGCCCTAAAGCTTCAACGACTCAAGATCGGGCCATTCCAGACGTTGTGGCAAGTCTCGGGGTACTACTAGTAGAAAACGTGGCTGTTTGCTACTTCTTCTATAACTTGAATGGCCATGGCATATTTGGACTGGGTTGATAAGATTTCGTTAACGGTACCTATTATGTCAAGGAAATTATCACCCATGTAATGCCATAACGAAAAATTCGGCGAAAACCCTCCAAGATCCATATCGATCAGGTTATGTGGAAGATGGGGGAGCCTCAAACGGCGTATCGAAGTAACAACACAATCGCCTGCCTGGCAGACGACTCGCACCTCGACGGGAGACATCGATAGACGACAACGCGTTATACTAGTATCTAACTTCATATACCTGGTATAATCATCGTGGGATGACCGTTCGTTGGTGGTGAAGAAAGAATATACTTTTTGGGGAATCGTAGCGGATAGCCGAATATCATGCAACTTGATGAGATTGCGGCTATCGATGTCTCGGTAGAGTTGCCCGAAGCTGCTGCAATAAACTGTAAGATTTGTGGTCTATTTTCAACTGTTCGAGTTTTCCAAGTCTCGTTCCTTTTGTAGCCATATAGAGCGCAATCGGGGACAGGGCTCGAACCGTATACGCTGCGAATAGTACCGGGAAAACTGACGGGGCCTTGCCGGTTTTGGTTCCGAGGAATACTATTCTTTGGAGTAGTATACTGACCAGGAGCAATATTTCCAGTACCCAATCCCATCGCGCTGAACTGACATGGCCATTGAGGGCCATTGCAGCGATAGCAAAGGTAATCAACAGCATAGGAGACCCAGCAAGGGCTATATAGCTGGCACGCTCGCGCCATGACGGTGGGCTGAGACGCTTTACTCGCTCGGCCGGCGATTTTCGACCCAACTCCGGGATGAGGTGGTCGGTTGGATTCTGACGTTCTGCCGGACTCGACTGTCGTGATTGTTGCGACTGCTCAATCCCAGCCCAAGGTTGTTGTCTGGTAGGTTTTGGGCGTCCACGACTGTCTGCTGGTGATTATTTGACGGTAACCGGGACGCGGTTGGTGGGTTCATGGTCATCAGTGTGAGGAGTAGTAAAGTCCTGAACAAGTCAAGAACTGTATGAAGGGACGCGGTACTTCTCATGCTCCATAATTAGTGCTGGACACAAGTCGTTCAACTGTTACTAGCGGCTATGAATAGCTAGACGCCAACAAACCCGCGTTTGTTGTTTCGCTGCATCTTAATATCCATTCCTCATCATGTTTGTCTAATGATGATCCAGGGGTTACCGTTGCGGAAGCTGCGCCCGTCAGTGGATATACTGAGCATCAAGGTAGTGGGGGCGTTAGGGAGAATCTTACAGCACCTAAATTCCACGAGGGAGCGTGTGAGAGTCCAAGCTGAGGTTGACCTAAGCGCCTGCATGATGATTCACGTGACGTGCGTATGTAAGCTGTAGGATTGAAGTCTCTGAGGGTCTGCATAGTATCATGAACGAAAAAGATGGTCCCTTTGTTGTTCGAAACATAAACCCTTCTCATAAGTTTTTTAGTACCCCCAGAAGACTGTTTGATGTCGATTGTAGATAGTTACTTTCGATGGTGTTTTGGAATCGCGAGAACGCGCTTTGGAACTTCGACGATACTTTCCAAAGCCTACTACTAGATACTTGTAGGTAGTAGGGTTTATTCTATTACGGTGGGGTCCAGCTGGATCAAGAGACCCAAACAATACTTTGGGAGTCTTTGCTAACGCCCAAAAGATCCTATATGTGGATAGTGTCCGTCCACTACAGCCAAGAGTGGTGTAGGATGAGATCGTGCTGATACCGCCATGGAGACAGATATAACTGTGTCTCCCCGCCCTCCGCGAAACTGAAGCCTAATCAGGTAGACTAATGCATATTCTCAACGTGGATGAAGGTGTTAACCAGGCCCGGTGATGGGATCAACACGAATCCGGAAGCAAAGATCAGTCTCATGGAGCGTTTCTCAAAAGGATTCTTCCGTTGGGCAAATTCGTACTCCACTGCTAAGCCGGTCAGCCTTGCAGCTCGGGAGTCAGGATGGCGACACAGAAACCCGGTCGGTGTTCCCGTAGGGTTCAGTTGACCAAGGCTGTGTAGGTGCTGACTACGCGAGAAGCCTCAAGGTTCAACATCACGGTTTGTGGTCTACTCATGAGGATGGGCATGATATTCTTCGGACGGTTACTATGATTGCTCACACTATGATAAGCTCAAAGGCGTGATGATTCACCGCCAAAGCGCGCCCAAGTCACTCTGATTGGTAAAGTCACATGGTTGTAGCTTGTACTCACACGGAGGTTGTGGGGAAGTTTTCGGTTCTCAGACTGGGCCGTGCGGTACAGAAGCGGAAGCTCGTCAGGTGATATCAACGATAACGAGCAGTACAGAAACTCTTGCTGTGGCGCTGCGCCGCGGAGAACTGCCAGGTGATACGAAAGAGAGTGAAGCATGCCACAAGTGGGTTCCGTTGTGCCCGAAAGGCAAGGCACAGGTTGATGGTCACTGCAGCTAGCTAGTCTGCGCATTCTTGTGGCCTCCAAAGGTTCAGTTGGGGTTGAACCGCTTGGACATGTTCGGATATGAGTTAGGCAGCTGCTCTACCGTAAGATGACACGCCTCTTGCATCTGAAATCATGACGGTGTGGTGGAGACAGGTCTCTGGGGTGAAGTCGTGGAAATGTCCCAATGGCCACATGATGGATGGATGGATGGTATGGTGGTTGGATGTGCCCTCTCTCTCCCACAGCCTCGTCGACCAGTAAGGAGATCTTCCCGCCACGTGAGAGTTAATTACCCCAGATCTCTGGCAGCAAGGCTGACCTTTCATCGAAGCCAGAGCTGGTTCGGTGCATGGGGCAGATTTGGTGGCCAGGGTGATGGGAGAGCAATGCAGGGTGTGCATGACATCAACCATCGGTTGAGTGCATCATCATTAGTCAGTCCAGGCCATGCCAGCGATATTTTTTTTTATTCCCCTCTGGAACGCCCACACACCCACTCACCAGGAAAGCCCATTCATGGAACTCTACGCCCCGCCCTTATCTGATGCGGCGAGGCCATTCTCGCCACACCACCACCATGGCTGTGTACTGCGTACCGGTATGACGGCAATGGAGACCCTGATGGCTCGGCTCAAGCCATGATCGCTGGATGGCCCCGTATTCGGTCTGTTTGCTTGCTCACTTGCATTATTTAAATCACTGCTCATGCCAACAACGGCCGTGCAGATACCGGTAACAGAACAGCTCTGGTGATACCTTGTCACTCGCCATCCTCGGCACGTATTTGAGCCCCCCCCCCCCCCTCCCACGCTGCTCATCTTTGCTCCCTCAGCCATCGTTGTCCTCTACAGCTAACATCAGAGGGTCAGTCAAAGCTACGCGCTACATCTCGCTTCCCTCTGGACCTCCTGCTCTGCTCGACACACACACGCATCCAAGACACCAACCATCCGACACGTCCTGCCGCAACGTTACAGTACAACATCATCACCAACAATGCGGCCAAGCATCCCGCATCTTCTACTCCTGATCGCGCTGGCGACAGTTGCGCTCGCCGCCCTCTACCCACGCGACGCGGAAGCATTCTCGCTGCCCAAAGCTCCACGACTTGAGCGCCGACGTGGAGGTGGCGGCGGCGGACGCGGAGGAGGAGGAGGAGGAGGGGGAGGGAGGTCATCCTCTTCTGGTGGCAGGTCGAGTAGCACTGGGTCGACCAGCAGGTTCGTGCCATCTACTTTTTCTTCTTCTTCCTCTTCCTCTTCCAGAGGTTCCAAGTCCAAATACTCCAAACCATCATCTGGAAGTGGAGACGGAGCCTCAGGAAGGCGAGGAAGCACAGTTGTTGCTCCCATGATAATTGGCAATTCTTTTGTTGGTGGTGGTGGTGGTGGTCGGGGATCCAAGAACGCAGAAAATCAGACGAATGCGAATTCAACCTGAGCCAGCAGACATCTCAGCAAACAGACCTCGCAAGCTCCTCCTTTTGCAACCAATCCGTTTTCGAGACTTTTGAGGGTGTTGAAACGCAACCCCTCAAAGACCTTGAAGAAGACGGAACTCTCCCGCACCACCGATTTGCGGAAACGCAAAACTGTTGAGGATACAGGATTGACGTTGATGAAACGCTCTCCTGTTCCTGAACCAAAAGATGGTTGACGTCGTGGTGGTGGTGGTGATGGTGGTAGAGGCCGTTTCGGGGGCCGTGGCCGTTCCTGCTTGGGCAACAAAGCCAAATCTGCTAAATCACCGTATTATTTCCTTTGTCAATCCTTTTTTTGTGTTTTCTTGTTTCCGTCTCTTTCACATCCATTAAGGTATTTCCATGAAAATCTTCTGACGTTTTTGTTAACAGATCTTCCAACGCGGGTGGATTCTCCAGCAGCGGTTCTGGAACACCAAAATCATTCGGCTCTGGCTCCAGCCGCTCCTATTCCGGCGGTTCTTCGGTACCCTATACTGCCGGCAAGACCTCTCCAAGTGGTATTGCTCCCCTTGCCCTCGGCGTGGGCGCCCTCGCCGTCATCTTCCCCGGCATATGGCTCTATGGCGCCTATGCATATAACTACCCTCATCGCGCCCGTTACAACCGTAGCTCGAACGACACCATCCCAGTCATCTGCGTTTGCCAGGAATACTCCGTCTGCGGCTGTGACGAGAATTACAATGAAACCTTCATCGAAGACATGTACAGAAACGCCACCGGCAACGGAGAACCAAAATTGGCCAGAATCAGTGATGTCAATGGCACCAGAACGTTGGTCGTGAATGGAACGTTGGAGAACGGGTCAACTGCGGCCAGCGGACCTGCCTCGGGAGCGGGCCGGGGTATCGAGTACTGGAGTGGATGGTGGTCTATCATCGCCATCGTCATCTTCATGTGCAATATGTGAAAGTGACGACAAAATTCGAAGATGAATGCGTCCAGAGAACTGTGGGCATTGGATGAAATCCAATCGGCGTTTCTGGGTCGACTTTTGTTTTTAATGTCATTTTTGGGCTTTTCTTTTGTCTTGTGTAAATGATTTTTCTTTGTTATATGTTTGTATGGCATCCCCCTTCGGCTCTATCAATCGTCCTTCCTCCGTTATGACGATGTTGCCGACTCGAATCGACACCGTTTGGGGATATGGATTTTATACAAGGATACTGTATGATGAAGACGACTTCTGGTGCCTGCAACCCGCATGATGGATTATACACGAGGCGCTTTCGTTTTGATTTTGAGCTTTCGTTGTGAATACTTTGTTTTTTCTGTTTACCGTAACTCTTTAACTCTTTCATTTTACTTTTTTCACTGTCTATCTATCCATCCATCTACCAGTATCTCTATCACCGTAGCTCCAACACCGCCATGCCATCATCACACTCTTCCGTGCCGCAAAATGGATAAAATAAAGTACGAATAAATAAGCTGAATTGCATTGGCGCGCTGACATGAATCGATTCGCTGCCAAGTTGCATGGATAGAAGTGTGACACGAGTTGATGCGACCCTGGATGCGAGGCTGTGATGATGTGAGCGGGAGGCCCGGGACGGTGAAGTACGGTAACGGTAACGGTGACGGTGGAAAGTGCAGAATACGGGACGGAGGTGCCGTACCGTGCTTTGGGCGAAGTGAGGATAAGGTGAGACTGGGGCTGGGGATGACGGTTATATGGCGATGAGGCGGATCGAGTGTAGGTGTGGGTGCGGAGAGGGAGGGTGTAAAAACGGATTTATGCTACTGGGTGCGGTGGGCTTCGTATGAGGGGATATAGTGGAGACGATGGGATGGGATGAGAAACATGGAGATATGGATGTAGGTCCTTGAGGTGGGTTTGGAGGTTAGATTGAGCGGATGCCATAAAGAGGATCTATAAACATCATACAATCGCAGATAAATTGACTTTGGCCCGATATCTGTGTTATTGATTCGTTCTACTCGTCGTTCTGGTCAGTTCAATATCCCCAAGCCTCCACAGCTTTACCTGACCTGCAACAATCACATCCCATTCCCAGGAGAACAGTAACAACAACAAAGCCAAGGGCCGGAGTTTTACACCCATCGTAAGGGTTAGAAGCCCTGTAGAATAACACACCATGATCAAGCAGTATGAATACATCGAACCACTCAAACCAACAGCCCACCCAACACCCAAACCGCGCTCCCACGCGCCACACTCACCAAACTATATATCCGCATCTCTTCCAAATTCAGTATAACAACATAGACAGTAAGACCTGGAAATCCCCACGATTTCAGGACTCAAGCTTGTTATCGAAGTATAGACCGAGCGAGTGATATATATATACCCAAACGTTCCACCCTGCCAGTGCTCTCCCACTGTCCCTATCCTTTATATAACCGTACAAAAATCATATATAACGTATGGAACGTTACTAGATATTGCTCGAAGAGGGAGGGGGTTGGAGAATTGGTGGTGAGAGTGATAGTCTATGCTACGATGCTTCGAGAGATGGGAAAGATCGGGTGGGGTGGGATTAGTGCAGCGGTAGGGAGAGAGTGGATGAAGAGTGAATAGAGAGATATAGAACAGATGGTGGGATATGATCAGATTGTGATAGACATGATTGTGGAGTCGAGGACCCGAGGGGTAGTGATCACAGGTGAAGGCGAGCGTGGGGGATGAGCTTCCCCGCTATGGGGTAGTTTCACTCTGAGTGCTTGATCATTTTCTTCCAGCAATTAGATTAGATCCTAAAAACACCAGCACACCAACTCGAACACCTGGATAACTGAGATGGGTATCATGAAAGCAATCAATCGTTACCACCAATCCAAGTACCATACCAAACCGAGTACGAAAATCTGCCTCATCCTCCACAATATCCCCCTCTCCCCTACCTTCTCACTCCCCCCCTCTGGCCCCCCAGCTTCGCCAACGCCTCGGCCCTCGCCCTCTCCTTCTCCCTCTCCCTCCTCCTCTCCTCCCCCTCCTCCGTAACCACCGGCAGCCCTCTACTCCCCGGTCTCGTCGTATGCATCACCATCCTCCTCCCTCCCACCGTCGACAGCTCCGACACTGTCGACGCGGAGGTTGGATTTCTATGGAGATTCGTGCTGGGTGCTGAAAGCGAGGAGACGGTGGAGGCGGTTGTGGGGTTTCTGTGGAGGTAGGTTGTGGCGGGGGGAGGCGGAGGGGGAGCGGGGGTGTAGTAGTGTAGGTCGGTGGGGTTGATACGGATTCTATTTATCGTGTTAGCCCAACCACCCATACTGGGGGTCAACAAGAATGAACTCACGATTGTCTCCACTGCCCATAAACCGGCGGCGGAGGCCTCGCCTGACTGCCGGGTTGATAGTGTTCCTCCACCCCCTCCCCTTCCACCGCATACCCATACTCGCCATACGCGACCGTCCGCGGCGTCGGAGGTGGTTGATAACTCTCCTCCCTCCGTCTCCTCCTCCTCTCCTCAACCGGCACTCTCCCCTTCTCTCCCCGTCTAAGTTTCCGCTCCTTCTCAACCGCGCAGTACACCCGCACGACAGCATAGCCTACAAACAGTGCCGCGAGCGCAATCACGATCACAAGGAAAACATGGTATGTTTTTGTGAGTTTCGGGCCGAGCGTAAGGAACAGTCCGAGGTAGAGCGCGATCATGGACATGAGCAGGAGGACGGCAAAGGCGAGGAGATAGAGGTGGCGGCGGATTGAGGGGAGTTTCGTGAGGTGCCATGATTCGCGGGCGCGGGCGCGGCGGGAGTTGCGGCGGGTGGATGAGGGTGGTGGTGGGTCCGGGGGAGGAGGGGGAGGGTTGGAGCGGAATGGTGAGCGCATTTTATCGGTGGGATACTGTGGCTCTTCTTGTATAGAACCTGATCTTGTGTCGTGATGGTAGAATCTCTGCGGAAACCCAGTTCTCCAAACCCAATATCCAATCTCCGCTCTTCAGTCTACACAGTTATTATATTCCCTCGTCAGCACAGCCATCCATCACCCTCAGCCCATCTCTCTCCCAGAATAGCTCGTTACCGCCAGTCCTTATACAGTTCCTCCATCAGAGGGAGAGGGGGAAAGGGCATCCCTTACATACCGTCTAATAACGCCCTCTACAATCTGTAACGGCTTCCTTCTCCTCTCGTTTCACCGACACGTGGCTGGCGGCAAGAATACTCTTTCTTCTCTTGAAAATAAACCCCAAACTGAGGTTGGAGTCGGTCTAAAGTTAAAGACCGTCAACTAACGAACGCGCACTGCGCACCTCTTGCCGATCGTTCTCGCTTCCAAGTCAAGTTCCCACTCGCGGGCCGTGCCGTGATCTTCCCGTTCTTCCTCTTCAGCGGTGTGTAGCGCTGTCTGGGAGGCTGCTATCCTCGACGCTGCTCTCGATCCCGCCACAGCTTCCTCGGGTCCGGGTTCACGGCGGTAACAGCGAGTGCAGACAGGCAGGCGGTAAAAGAGCGTCCCTCTCAGTTTCGCCGTCTCCGTCTCTAGAACAAGTTCCACGTCGTCGTCGTCGTCGTCGTCGTCACGGTCCAGCCGAATCGCGCGGGTTCGCAATGCTCGTTGCGAAGAAGGTAGTGGGCAGTAGTAGTTACAGCCCCGCTGTGAGCGGTGAGAGTTCTCAGACGAAGAAAAAGCGATAAAGAGCGGTTTCGTTCGTGTGTCCCCGTGTCGATTCTCGTCGTCGTCGTCGTCGTCGTCGTTGTTGTCGTCGTCCTCGGCGGGTCCACACAAATGAGCGGCGTACCAGTTGGCGGTGGTAGTGGTTTGTGGGAGGGAAAAGAATGGCAGTTGTTGTTGGCGTCGAGGAGGGGAAATCAAAGCAAAGCAAAGCAAAGCGCAGGAAGTCCCAAGTCCACGACCCTCCCAGGCAACCTCTATAGGTGTAGAGCCCCCGGCCGCATTGTAAGCAGTACAGCACGGGAGATGGATATGGGCAGGTGGGTAACCAATGCTGATGGGTGCTAAAATCCTGTATAACAACCACCCTGGACGAAAATACGCGCTGTGGGCTGGAAGGACGGAGAGACGGAGGTGCGTTGTTCACCGCCTGGTCTGACGGTGCCCAAGAAGGAAGGACCGAATGTGGTGATGGTGCTCGATATCGGCGGCACTCGAGTGGCAGAGCGAGGGACACACACAGCTGTTGTTTCACTCTTCTGCAGGTACAGGAGCCCAGTGAAGCTTTTTTTCATCTTCCGGTGATACAGAGTGATGAAGAAGAGTTGGAGTTTGGGCATTGCGTCGACGGCATAAAACCCTCCCTCCCGCCGCCGCCGCTGTTGATATCCGCGAGCTGTGAAGACGAATTGATATCAAGTCGTCACTCGACTCTCTATATTACGCAAAGAGGGAGAGAGGATCAAAGGCAACCTCAGCGGGGGCAACATTTACGGAGTCTCGTACAGGTCGCAATGCTTCCAAGCGACGTGCGAGGTGGATTCACGCAAGCAAGTAGTGGTTCGTGACCAAAGCACACAGGCAGCCGTGTAATGCAGATGTTGTCACCGCCGTGTTGCAGGCTGGTTACAGTTCCGCGGCACGGGTGTATGGAGGGTTTCTTGTCTCCAGTTCGTCCCATGGGAACAGTCTAGATGAATTAAATCGCAGCACGAATCATAATCCCCGCTCATCCAGATTCCATCGTCTACATCCTGCCGTCCCGCACTGCCTAACCCCTCACCACAACACCCCATTTACTTCCCCAACTCTCCGAGTATCAAGCTCTGATCCGACGACGCCGACACAACTAGCACCTCTGTCAGCCGCATCCCATCACCACAGAAATACATCATCAACTTACTAATCGGCTCGTTGACATTCGGCGAGAACCTCGCATCATTCACCGTCCCCCTATGTCCCGGAAGCTTATATAGCATTTTCCTGCTATCCGTTTCCCAGACGACGACAGTGCCATCGCCACTTCCCGCCGCAATCTTCTCGCCGTTTGGTGACCAGCTTGCGCGAATGAGGTTCTTCTCGATGCCGTGCGGGGCGCCTTCGTAGCTGTTGTAGATGTGTTAGTGGTGGATAGACGAACAGAAGAAAGGGAGAGTACACGTTGATTTGCCGGGAGGAGGGAGAAAAGGGACGGATATCAAAGGTTCGGACAGTATTGTCCATGCTGTTGGAGAGGAGGGTTTGGCCGTCTGGGGAAACAGCAAGGGAGGTGATGATATCCTGATGCCCACGTAACGAGTATACAACCGCGCGTTTCCGGAGATCCCATGCCTGGCGGTCATAATATCAGCCATTGCCCAACGCAATCACACCTCAATGCTTACCTTGATATCATTATCGATACTCCCCGTGAATATCTCATTCCCCGTTTCACTCATTGCGACCGCCGTGACCGGGAAACTCGTCTCCAAGTAATCAACACACTCCTTCTGCCGTGGATCCCACACCTACACTCTCGTCAGTACCACTCCCAGAACCAAGGGGAAAAAAACACATACCCCCACAGTCCCATCATCACTTGCGCTCACCATGAGCTCCGGTCCCCTCTTCGCCACATCCATCGCATTCACCACCTCCTCATGCCCCATATACCTCCTAATCCTCCCGCCCGTCTCCGAGTCCCACGACGCCAGCATCATATCTGCAGACGCCGACAGCACGACGCGGGAGTCGCGGGTCCATTGTAGGTCGAGGATAGCGCCTTTATGGCCTTGCAGCTCGAGGTAGTTACTACAGTCGCCAAAGGTCCGCCAGAGCACTACCGATATCATCAGCATCAGCATCGCCATCTCTCCGCCGGGGAGACAGCGAGAACGAGAACTCACGGATTGAGCGGTCGAGCCCCGCAGACGCAATATTGTGACCACTGGGATCAAACCGCACCGCCAAAATCTCCCTCTACACACCCGATCAGCATCACCCCATCCCACACCCACCCACGCGAGGAGAGTAGATCATACCCCATGTCCATTCAACTCCATGATCGGAGCCTGCAACCCCGATGTCCGCGGCACCTATAACCCAGCACCGATCAGCCCTCCAATTCTCAGAACCAATACACACGGGAAAACTGCATACTGCTTGGATGAGTGCGCCATTGCCACCGGTTCGGTCGGCGAGCGCGACGGCGGTCGAGTCCGGGCGAGTGCGCTTGACGAGCTGGGTAGAGGTGAAGGTTTCGGGGGCTTTTCGTTTGTCGGTCGACATTGTGGGGGATGGAGCGGGGGCGAGGAAGAGGAGATGTAGGAAGGACGCGTGGGTATCGATTGAAGCGGGATATCGAGATGTGGGATGGGTGTGGCGGTGGTGGTGATGATGCTGGATGTGGTTGGTGGTGGTTCGCGATTTTGGAGCTTCAACCTTGTGCGACGCGGTGGAGACGACATGCACAAGAGGCTCAGCGGGATCGACGCGCTGGTGCGCATGAAGACTGGGTATTCCACAAAACACGGTTTTTGGTATCTTCGTGTTCAGTTAAGATCAATAAAGATTTGCTTATTTCTATGCAGTCATGTTAAGCTTGACCCATACTTGAACTAACCACCAGCCTCAACTCCGAAAAGACAACCAATCCTCAACTTGACAAAGCCCATAACTTAAACCCATTGAAGAAGCAGGAATGATAGAAAGCAGGTAATTAATCCATCATCTAAAACCCACTACCTCTTGTACTGATTCCACGCATTCCTGGCCGCATACGACGACGGTCTATACGAGTTCCCACCGCGATCA
Organism: Ascodesmis nigricans; assembly: GCA_004786065.1. Taxonomy (NCBI): domain Eukaryota; kingdom Fungi; phylum Ascomycota; class Pezizomycetes; order Pezizales; family Ascodesmidaceae; genus Ascodesmis; species Ascodesmis nigricans. The sequence continues at coordinate 156,434 of ML220150.1, read as the reverse complement.
TCTCTCCTCCCGCCATCATACCGATCCCTATCTCTCGGCGGCGGTCTCCCACCCGCCCTCGACCCACCACCCCCACCACCCCCACCACCCCCTCCTCCCCCATACCTACTTCCCGAGCCATACCCACCCCCCCTTGAACCACCATTACCGCCATAGGAGCCCCGAACATCCACATTGACCGGTCTAACCGGCGTCTTCTTAAACTCCTCGAACGGATCCCAACTCGGCGGTATCTCACCTTCCAATGCACCCTGCCCACAATTCCTGTGCCTTGGGTCAGAGTCTGTCACATCCTCGAGCTCCTGCGCCTTCTCTTCCGAAATATACCCCCGGAGCCTCATCTCCTCGATCGAAAAGCTGCCGGGTTCATCAGGCACCGGAAGGCGTGGGCAGTCATCGCCAAAATGGCCAGACGATGCGCAGTGGTAGCAGAACATGCGTATTGTGGGGGGCGGCGATTCGGGAGTGAGGAGCCGATGCGTTTTAATGGCGCGCCAGTCGAGGGCGGGGGATACGGAGGAGGTAGAGGGAGAGGCAGGTGTCTTTTTGGGGCAACAGTGGCTGGGATGTGAGTTTTTCTGAGAGCAATGGGTGCAGGTGAGGTCGGGGCATTCGGAGGAAGTGTGGCCGGTGAAGGTGCAGACATGGCAGGTGATGATGGATGCTTGCGGAGGTGCGATGTACTCATTCATAAAAGAGAGTGTCGTAGCTCGTATGTCGTGGGTATTGTGGGGAGCAAACATGGCGCGGTCTTCTTCATGGTAGAGCCGGGGATATGTGTATGGGTGGAAGTACTTCTGATGAGCCAGTACGGTGGCAGGGCTGCTGGACTTTGCAGGTATCTCGACGGCGGCTGAGCCATTCGAGTTGGAAGGAGCGGACGGGATGGATGAGGCCGTCATTGTGGGTTCCGACTTGTCGTAACCGTTGACCGAGTCTTCGCTGTCGGATGTTGATGGTGAGGAAGGAGAGATGTCTGAGTCTGAATCGTCGCGGGAGCGGGAGTTGAGGCTTTCCACGGGCTCCTCTCCCTGTAGCGAATCGAACCTCCCCCCAATTCCGCTCAGGAACGCGGCCTTCTGTTCAGCTTCCTGCATCTTCTTAAGCGCACGTTTCTCCTTCCTTACCAAGCCCCTCCGCTGTTTCCTAGTCAACCCATCCGCGCCAACAGTTAATTTCTTCAACTTCTTATTCTTCTTCTGTTTGTCCACCCATGACTGAACATTTGCCTCCTTCGCAGCGGACGCCAGCTTCACCAGCGCATCTTTATCATCCTCGTCTTCATCATCATCATTCTTTCCCTGTTTCGCCTGATCCTTCTCATCATCCGTATCGTCCTCTCTCATGTTTGCCTTCGCCTTCGTACCATCGCCCTTCTTCTTCTGTCCCTTTCCACCTCTCCTCGTTTTCCGGGTCTTCGACGGTTGACTCCCTCCGCTCTCTGATTTGGATTTTTTGCTCCCGGCGCCTGTTGAACCCGTCAGTGCGCCGTCGGAAGCACTGGAGGCAGTTTCGGAGGAAGCAGAATTGCTCAGTGGGCCGCCGGAATCGAGAGGAATGTAGTCGGCAGACGGGGCTTGACCTCCGGCGTCGGCTGATGACCGTTTGCGTTTCCGCGCTGCGGCGGCGGAGCCTGAGGACGGTGGTGGTGGTGGAGGTGGGTTCGCCGACGTTGGCGGAGTTGCGGATGACGTGGGTAGTGTCCTGGCAAAGAGTCAGTGAGGAGAAGCGGGGGAAGAGATTGTCAGACGTGCTGTGGCGTAGTCCCGGAAGTTTGGGCGGCCATGGTGGTGTTGAGGAGTGGGTATGAGCACTGGATGGTGGAGAGAATGCCGACAGAATTTCGGCGGCGCACCTTGCTGCGTCAATCAGCATGCGATCTGCCTCGACCATCCTTGCACATTCAACACAACAGTATCGCATTATATAGTACAAAACAAGATTGTAATAAAACAGCTGATGAGAACGAATGAACGTGGATACAGGTCCCATGCTATCGTTAGTCGACGTTTCTGGGCGGTAATGCGACAAAGCCGATACCGAATTCGAGTTCTCATACAAGTTGACGCTTTTCCACTTCTTGTATTTCAAAGTGGGCGAAACTCCGTGAGGGAGGGCTTGAAGAAGATGTTGCTGTGTTTCGTCAACACTTTTGGTAATCAACCAAAATCACTCGCGATGCAAATCTGTTTCTACATCTCGATCTTGCCGGTGTTGACGGTGACTCCCTTTTCCAGATTTCATCATGAGAAAGGTAATAATATTCGAGATTAGTTTATGGTCTGGTTGGTCGGTATAGCATGGGGCGTGTCTTCAAAAATTCAAGTGATGATGTGCAAAACGGCGGCTTTCAAGATTCCATGAGGTAAGATGACCAAGGTAGAGAAGGTACAACAGCAGTGCTAAACCTCTCTACTGCAAAAGCCGCTTCAACAGCATCGCTCCAGCCATCATAAACCGTCTTTATCAGTGCAGAGCCCCGTCGACCACCCTGTTCAGCCAAATCCAATCGATTTGTACACCACTGGATTGCCTCCGCTTGCTCTTCCCGAGCCCCGTAGCCCCACTGTCTCCCACTTGATCAATCTCATCTCCCAAGCTCCCTCCACAGACCAGACCCAAGTGAAGAATGTGGCGTCAAAAACTAGGTTTGTAAACACCACCACGGTTGCAGAAACCACAATTCCATAAGCTGTCTTCATGTACGGCGTGAACCTCTCCAGAGCCTTTCCTCACTGCCCTCTGTCTCCCCAGAAGTATCTAACGCGTTCCCACCAACTTCAACGACCCGTCGAGAAGGTACTCACATATGTCGCAGTGTCCTCCGCTTCGAGTGAGATCATTTGGGGAATGTCCAGTCGCAATATACCGCAGCCATAAAGGAGGGGACGGTGGGAACAATCGGAAGGATTGGAACGGATGAATGTGTCGAGGCGCCGACCGTTGCATGACGATAAAGGAGGATGCTGAGTCGGAGCTACCAGTATCGGGAATCAACTAACGGCACAAAGGTCGGGAGACGAGATTCCGTATGAGGGATGTAACGGCCAGGAAGGTTACAACGGCGGCGGTGGTTTGACGTTTCCAGAGGACTGGAGTGTAATGAGGGAAAGTTTCCAGCGCTGAAAATTTTTGTTGGGCATCTTTCGGTGCTGACAGTGATAATTTGGTTGAGTGGTCTCGGCGGTGAGGTTGATGGTGGTTTCCAGTTTTCGGATTGAAAGACGTGACAGTTAACGCTCATGCTCATGATTTGGTTGTAATCTCGCTGGCCGGCGCCGGAATGTAATTGTATGGCAGCGGAAAGAAAATTCCTGAGTCCAGCAGCGGTGAGCGAATTTCGGTCGGAGAAGCAAAGCCAAAAACCTTGCTTCGTTGGCTGGATGAGGCAGACCACTAAGAGTGAGGATGAAGGCGGCAGATGGATGCGGAGGATATGAAACTTCGTGGTGAGAGGATGTTAGAAGTGTAAACACATAAGGAAACCAGCAATCTATTCTTCCTCTTCTTCTGATGGGAGTGGAACAGAGAGACGATGCACCAAGAGTGATATTATGTGACTACGTGCATAGGTGGACGGGTGCATGCTCGCGTTAGTAGGCAACATCCATCGTTGCATGAGCAAAGCGGCCGGGAGGTGCGAACGAGTAGTATATCGATATGACAGGGGCCAGAAAAGAATGAATCAGTTCCTCCGACCTGGGTTCAGAGGCGGTGAGGGTTATCGCAACAAAGTGCGTCCAGTTTACCGTGATATACTGGGCCGACGTACGGCGCAGGGATGTTGTTGAGTTGTGTATGGAGGTGAAACGCAGCAAACGATAGCACTGGTTGCTGAAGTCTCAGGAGGAGAGATGTGAATTTACTCGGAGTGTTGAGGCAACGTGGAACGAGGTTGGGGAGAGGGCAAAGCCAAAAGAAAATCGGAGACGGTGGAAGCCGGTGGTCGAAGAAATGAAGAGGAAACGGTTCAAAAAGCCGCCAAGTATAAAGGAGCGTTGGCCATCGAAGAGGAAGAGGTGTGGGTTGTTAGGCAAGGAATGAGAGGGAGAAGTTCAGTGATAAGAGGTCATCAAGCTTGGTATCTGGCGGAGTGAGATTATATTCCTTCTGAACGTCAGTCATATTTGATTGTATAATGCCTTCTGGGCAACTAAGTCCAACTCATGAGATTGATTGATTGATTGATTGTAATCATTTAAGCGCATGCGTCCCTTTGGGATATGGCGCGTCACCTACCCTACAGCTTCCGCCCTCCCCTTCCCCTTTTAGTTCTACTTCTTACAGACCTTCTGCATACATAGAATTTCTTCCACTTTCAACCCGATTTCTCGCCGACCCTTCGCGCTGGCGATGATCGCCTTTTGAGTTGTGCTAGCAGGCTGCTAGGCACGTTCTCTCCTCTTCCTTTCCATTATTGTGTATGTTACTCCCCCTCCGCTCTCTGCTCTCTCCGCTCCCTCCCCTCGGCGCCTCCTACTCCCCTCTCTCTTCCGATTCAACTCCTCCCTCTTCGTGCTGCTCCCATCCCCATTCTTCCGCCCTTCTCTCTTCTTCCTCTCTTAATTCGGGGTCTATCTGTACTTTACCCACGTTCGTCGTCTCCAGGTAATTCAGAATGGCCGCTGTGGCTTTCCGTTCCGCGAAGATAGTGGAGAGTGCATGCCTTTTTGTAAGGCCGACCTGCTTTAGGTCTTTCTACAGCTTTTCCTGTTGTCTTCTCCAATGTCTGCATTCTTTAAAGAGGTGTTCCCGGTTCTGTCGAGGGTCTCCGCACCACCAGCATTCGTCGCTTATGGCTCTCCCTATTCTTTTTAAGTATTCTGCGGTTAAGCCTTTGTCTGTAGCGAATCTGATGTATCAGCTCGCGAGGCTTTTACAGGTCCTCATTGCTGTTCGGTCAGGTGTCCGAGTTCTGGGAAGTTTGAATCGTTGCGGGTAGTATTTCCCGCATGTTTTGGCTGCCCATTCTCTCTCTTCTTTCTCCGTTTTCTCTTTCAGTTTCTGGGCGACGTAGGTAATTGAGGTCGCCCCGAAGCGTCGCGCGTTCTTGTGTTGGCTCTGTCTGGCTGCTTCTTTTGCAGCTTCGTCTGCAACCTCGTTTCCTTCGATACCGTGGTGCCCTGGGACCCAGTGGAAGTAGGTGTCTATACCCTCCTCTTTCAGCTTTCGGTGGTGTTCTCTGATGTCTTCCACGACGTTGGACCCCGGACCTGGTTCCGTTGATTGGATCCTTCTCAAGGCGCTTTGGGAGTCCGTGAAGACTTTGAGCGTATTGACCGAGTCTCCTCTGTTTTTGAGAGTGTTTTGTAGAGTGTGACGTAGGGCTTCGGATATAGCGAATAGTTCTGCGTCGATAACCTCTTTTGTCGATCCTAAGTTCCATAATCTTGTTTGCCACTGTTCTTCGGAGTCCAGTTGCGCTGTGGCCGCCCCAATGTTTCCTTCAGAGTTACGTGACCCGTCTGTCCAGACTATTGTGGTTCCTCTCAGAGGGATTGCATGTTGTGATGCTATGGCTGAGGCTCTCTCGGTATCGGCAATGTGTATCTTATCTTTTGGAATGGTCGGCTCTATGGTTCTGTCGGGAACTATTGTTTCAGTGGAGATTGATTGATTGATTGATTGTAATCATTTTAGCGCATGCGTCCCTTTGGGATATGGCGCGAGAACTAACATACAAAGCGTCCCCTTTCCGCAGTGTTGTACTGCATCTACTCAAAAACTCTGTTTCATCCGTTTTCAACCATTTTCTCGCCGACCTTGCTGCCTTTGCAGTGGCCGCCTTTTGAGCTGTACACTGCGGTAAACTGCGGTGTACTTAGACTCTCCTGTGCCACCGGCTTTTCTCCTCTTGCATTACTATGTGCTCATATCCTCCTCCACTCCATACTCTTTCTCCCACCCCCATTCTTCATGAACCCGCTCCTCTTCGGCTCTATCCTCGTCCTCTGACTTTGGTCTTCCCACAAGCGTTTCTTCGATGAATTTTAGGATCGCCTGAGTGGCCCTGGGTTCCGCGAAGATTGTCGACAACGCGTGCGTCTTCATAAACCCTTCTTTCCTCAGCGTGTTTCAGAGCCCCTCTTGCTCCCTTCTCCATGTTCTACACTCCTTGAACAGGTGGTCGCGAGTCTGACGGGGTCCGTCGCACCACCAGCATTCGTCGCTGTCTCTTTTTCCTAACGATTTTAGGTAGACCGCTGTGACTGCGCGGTCTGCCGCAAACCTGTAGTATTGCAGAGCAACTTTTTTTCCGAGCTTTTGCAACTGTTGGGTCCACTTTGGTAGACTTCCTGAGCTTGTACCGCTGGGGATAGTACTTTTGGCACTTCTCCCCAAACCACTGCTTCTCTTCTTGGTTTCACAGTGGAGATTGATTGATTGATTGATTGTAATCATTTTAGCGCATGTGTCCCTTTGGGATATGGCGCGAGAACTAACATACAAACGTCCCCTTTCCGCAGCATCATACCGTTTCACAGTGGAGCACATTGCGTGCGAAATGGTACAAGTATAAATGCTCCACAAATCTCGTATCCAAAATCCGATATGGTGTAGTGGCTAGCATTTGTCGCTTTCAACAGCTCTTCCAAAGAGCATGAAAGCGGACCGACAAGACCCGGGTTCAATTCCCGGTATCGGAACTTTCTTTTTGAGAATTTTCTCTTCCCTCACTCGCTATCAAAACTATGTTTTTTTTTTTTTGACTTCCTGTAGGTTATACGCCTTTGCTAACAAACTAGATTCTATGTAGTCATGAGAGCCACGATTCTAACCAGTATCAACGTCATTCGCGGATACTTTCCAAGTCCTCATCTGCGCACACGTCTCAAGGCTTCATTCTTGCCTGTAGACCTTTCCATGAGGCGAGTCTGCCCTCCACTAAATATCATGATAGCAACACGTACTGATGTTGTTACTTGTTCTCCAGGCTCTTGCCCCGTTGTGCTATATTCCTACATGCTCGCCTCTGGCAACTTACTGTCATGCGGTTGAATCACAATCTCTGAACGATGAAACTGAACTAGAACTGACACAGGGTTGATGGTGAAAACTGGGAGGAGGGAAAATGAGATAGAGTCGGGGTTTAAGGGATTTTACTCAGATCCAGCTCGGAGTTTGGTTCGTCCACGTAGGGCCATACACGCGCCATATCATACCGTGTGCATAGCATGTATATTGCCTCCAGGTTAAACCGAATTCATGACTTGCTTGCTTCATTACTCATTACACCCTCGTTAACATACACCCCTTCCATCACACCTCAATAAGCAAACTTATCATGTCCCTTCTTCACCCTCACATCCAACAACGCCTCATTCAAATTTCCCTCTCTCTTCGCCTTCTTCAACACCCTTACCTGCTCATCATCCAACTCCCCTCCAGCCAATCTTTCCAACTCCCTCCTCCCAATCTTCTCCCTCACCACTTTCCCTGCCGATCTCCCCTCACCAGACCCTTCTTCCCGGTGTGTCTTAAAGCGCGACTGACACTTGATCCGCCATTCCACAGACTCCTCACAGTCGCCACGCGGGTCGGGTTTTCCTTTTCCCTGTTTCACCACCTTTTTCTTCTCCCCTTCCTCCTCTTCATCGTCATCCTGATCAGCCTTCACCGGCGGCGAAGGCTCGATACCCCCGAGCCCAAGATACCGCCCCTTATACCCCCTCACCACCCACCCCCCCTCCGCATCATCCACCCTCTCCACCTCCCACGTTTCCTGGACTCCAATCGCCTCCTTGACCGCCTCTAACCGTCCCTCGGCATCAACACTCAAATACCGTCCTGCATGGCTCCGAATCGAAACCCTCGCTCTCGCATCATCCTCCACACTGCTCCCATAGATCGGTGCTGCGGTGAAAACGCATTGCACGGAATCCGGGTCTTCGCCGGTAGTTGGGAAGGCGAAGATGGTGCCTGCGAGGTCGGCGGCGAGGTGGTGGGAGGAGTGCGTGAAGGTTAGAGGGGAGGCGAAGAGGTCGGTGGTGAGTGTGGCAGGGGCCCAGATTGATGATGTGGTGGTGAGGGCCGTTGATGAGCTAGGGGTGGTGGTGGAGGAGGTGGAGGAAGGGTGTTTGCGTTTTTTGGTTTTGTTGCCGAGAGGCTTTTTGTCGCCTTTGAATTTGAGGGCGGAGACCATTGGGCGTGCGTAGGTGTTGTGGGTTGGGAAGCTAGGTGGTGTTGATGGAGGTTGAAGTCGGGACTTGGAGGCGCGTGTTAACGGCGTGAGCACGTGATATTTCAACTCAATGTTGTTGCTCAGCAAATGGAGGACTCCCAATGAACGTTTAGACAGCATTTCTATGCTGGTTTGCAACTCACAAGAGCTTCTCAATAATCAATCACAAGTTCACACACAGTGTATAGATGAATCCCATCAATTCACCACCATCCCTCCTCCACTCCTCCCCAGATATGTAACTTGACAAAAAGCCGACGAAACTATAAGACCCAATGCAGACAAACCAAAGTACTTTAAGCGGGACGCAATTGCATCAACCCAACACACAAGAAAAAGAAGAAGAAGAATACGAGCCTATGTTACATCCCCCCAAAAAACCTTCGGCTGGCTCAACCCTTTTTTTTAACCCCACCCATCGTTCATTTTCGACCATTTCTAATGTATCATCACATGGCCGTCATCCCAGATATCACATCCCACCTCGATATTTTCTATCCCACAACTCCAGCCCACAGAACCCAATCTCACATCTACACACCCCACATCCAAGACATGTCGTTTAGTAGACACGCTTGAAGGGCGGGACGGGCGCGCACTCCTTCTCGTCGAGGGTAGTGGCAATGACGTTCCTGTAGCCGAGCTTGACCTCACCCTGGGGCTGCTTCTGCCACGACAGGGTGTGCTTCATCCAGTTCTCGTCGTCACGCTCGGGGTAGTCCTCACGGGCGTGGGCACCACGAGACTCCTTACGGGCAGCGGCGGAGACAGCGGTCTGGGTAGCGCAAGTCAACAAGTTGCCGAGCTCGAGGGCCTCAACCAAGTCGGAGTTCCAGATCATGCTACGATCCTTGATACCAATGTCGGAGTAGGTCTTGTCGACCTTGAGGATCTTCTCAACACCCTCGTCGAGCGACTCCTGGGTACGGAAGACGGAGACATCAGTCTGCATGGTCTTCTGCATGGCAAGACGGATGTCGTTGGTGGACTTGGGGCCATCAGCCTTGCGGATCTTGTCGAGCTGGGCGATGGACTCGGCACCAATGTCAGCACGAACAGCCGGGAGGGGAGTGCCCGGGGTGAGCTGGTCGCGGATGGTGTGGGCAACGGCACGACCAAAAACGACGAGATCGAGGAGAGAGTTGGCTCCGAGACGGTTGGCACCGTGGACGGAAACGCAAGCAGCCTCACCAGCGGCGTAGAGGCCAGGGACGACCTTCTCGGCACCGGTCTTCTCGTCAACGGTGAGGACCTCACCGGTGTAGCGGGTCGGGATACCACCCATGTTGTAGTGGACGGTCGGGAGGACGGGGATAGGAGACTTGGTGACATCGACACCAGAGAAAATGGCAGCAGTCTCGGAAATACCGGGGAGACGCTCGTGGAGGATCTCAGCCGGAAGGTGAGAGAGCTGGAGGTAGATGTGGTCCTTGTCGGGACCAACACCACGGCCCTCACGGATCTCCATGGTCATGGAGCGGGAGACGACGTCACGGGAGGCAAGATCCTTCGCGGTCGGGGCATAACGCTCCATGAAGCGCTCACCCTCAGCGTTGAGAAGATATCCACCCTCACCACGAGCTCCCTCGGTGATCAAACATCCGGCACCGTAGATACCAGTCGGGTGGAACTGGACGAACTCAAGATCCTGGTTGGGGAGACCAGCACGGGCAACCATGGCCATACCGTCACCAGTGCAAGTGTGGGCGGAAGTGCAGGAGAAGTAAGCACGTCCGTATCCTCCGGTGGCAAGAACGGTCTTGTGGGCGCGGAAGCGGTGGAGAGTACCGTCCTCCTGGTTGTAGGCAATAACACCAACGCAGGCGCCATCCTCCATCAAAAGGTCGAGGGCGAAGAACTCAATGAAGTAGTTGGTGTTGTGGGCAAGGGACTGGCCGTAGAGAGTGTGGAGAAGGGCGTGACCGGTTCTATAGTTTGTGTTAGCGCTCAACTTGAGCAATTCGTCGTTCAAATAACTTACCTGTCAGCAGCAGCGCAGCAACGGTAAGCCTGGCCACCCTTTCCGAACTTCTGACTTTGACCACCGAAAGCACGCTGGTAAATCCTTCCGTCCTCCGTCCGTGACTGCACATTTACGTTAGTACCCCGCATTACCCCTCCCCCGCGTCACCAACAGTGCCGTTTCCTCACTACCACCATCGAATTCAAGGGAACTCACGAAAGGGCAACCATAGTTCTCCAACTCCCGAACAGACGCAGGAGCCTCCCGAGTCATGTAGTGAATAGCATCCTGATCACCCAACCAATCACTTCCCTTCACAGTGTCGTACATGTGCCACCGCCAGTCGTCCTCGTGCATGTTACCAAGGGCAGCGTTGATACCACCCTGGGCAGCGACGGTGTGAGAACGTGTGGGGAAGAGCTTAGAGATACAGGCAGTGTTGAAGCCGGCCTCAGCAAGACCGAAGGCGGCACGGAGACCCGCTCCTCCGGCACCAATGACGAGGGCATCGTATTCGTGGTCCTGGGAACACCATTAGCAACCGAATTGAGGTCAATTGGGCCACTGTCCAGGGGAATACATACAACAACGGGGTACTGGCTGCTGACGTGCGGGCTCGCCTCCTTTGCGCGCAGAGGCTGCGAAGCATATACTCGTGCTGAGTGGTGATGTCAGTGCATTTGTTTTTTTTTTGCGTTGATTCTTCACCGCATCGCCTCAATTCCCACCACGCCGCTCCGCTCCCAGCTCTTCACCCTCCCCCCCCAAACAATTGCAGTGAACGTACCGAGCGGGCTCGTAGAGTGGAAGTTGCGGACAGAGGTAGGCTTGAAGGTGCGCGGTGCAACCTGCAAAAATCACACGAGGTCAGTAAATTGTCACACACATTGATCGATCGCCCAGGCTCCAAAATTTTTCCCACACCACAATCAAACAGAGGGCAGCTGTGAGGGGGCACAGGAATACTCACACGCGGGGTGGAGACCAGTCTCCGCAGGGCGTTGAAGGACATGTTGCCGGTTCGCAGCACGCTGTGTCGTCGGGTTCTAGGAAAAAGTTCGCAGCGGAGGCGGGGCAGGGCCGGGTTCGTGGGGTGTGTTGGCGGAGAGAGCGACTCGAGGTCGGGAGGGCGGGAGTGAAATGGACGGAGGAGGGGGGAGGGGAGATTAGGGCGGTTGCACCTGAGACGGAGGAGGAGGGCGGGAGGGGACGGGAGAAGAGAGAAAGAGAGGGTGGATGGCGGGACCGAAGGCGGCTTTGGAGGCACACAGTGGGAGGGGGCCCGATTACCGAGGGATGAGAAGCCGCGCTGCTGGGGGCGTGATCCCGGAACAGCACGACGACCCGGGGCCAATCAACGCCCGGCTATATCCAAGTCAAAGCAGCCCGCGCTTCCGACTGCGTCCCGATGGGCTGGCGTGCGCATGCGCTGTGGTAGTAATGGGAATCATTGAGGAGGAGGAGCATTCTGACTTCAATGATTGTGTTGATGTGTGGATTGCCCCGTCAGTGACCACTCTCACTTGTCATCAGTGACAATGGCATAACCACACGTTTACACATTGACTTGAACATGGCACTCACTGTCCCGAATGACAACCACCACTGCCGCTTAGCCCACTGCAATCACGGCACCCCAGAATGACGTGAGGGCCCGGGCCACATGCCATTGTGGTCTGGAACAGTGTTCCGTGTGATCCGACAATAACTGATGATTTCGCGCATCATCATGCTAGCATTCATGTAGTTTTCCATCGATGATGATATCACATTGCTCCACCCGAGGTCATTGCATCAGCCGCATGACGTCTCACTCCTGATGGCAACCACCTCGCTCGTCGAGATGAAACCACAGAGCAGACAACGTTTTCAGCCACACATTTTATGTACACCAATCCAATACTAAAACCCATTCTGCTGTCATCAATCTCTCAATTCCATTAAGCCTCCGCCTTGGCCTGTTGCTGGTCAGCATCAATTCACCATGAAGCTCAGGGAGAGCTCTACCAAAACACAGCCCTTTCCTCCAAGAGCAATCTCAAGGCCGTTGTGTGGGAACTCCCTGGGGACAGCGGGCTTGTCCGGGTAGACCATGTAGACGGTGCCAGACAGGGCGAGCACCGTTGAGATGAAAAGGCCAATCTGGAAGAGACCCTTCTGGGGCGACGCAATCCAGGTATAGGCCTCTGGGGTGAACCGGCCGAGCATGTCGTTGTCCTCATGGGCCTTGCGTACGCATCCATCAGCAGCCGATCCTCCTGTCCACCACACAGCTCTCTATGTCGGAATCCATACCGCCTCACCAAAATTTCTGCGTTCCTGCTTGTCCCACCAGTCGCCGTACGGGTCCCTGAACTGGCGTCTCTCGGGGGTAGGGTTAATGTAACCGCCGTTCTATCGGGTACCTTGGTTCAGTATGGACAACATGGCCGTCACGGGAGGACACCGACCATGCCTGGGTCTTTGGCCGGGTCATTGCGGGGGTATGCGACGGGGTCGAGAGGTGTGGAGAAGTCGCGATCGGGGCCAACAATGAAGCTCCTCGAAGCAATGGAGGAAGTAACAGGGACAGCACGACGTAATGCGAGGGGTCGGGCAACAGCAACAAGTCGTTGAGCCAACATCTGGAGAGTGTTAGCGTCAATTAGAGGGGTCCTCGGAGGGCGAGTGGAGAGGTGTGGGGGAGCTCATAGAACGTACTTTGGCGGGGGCGGAGAGTGGAGAGCTGGTTGACGGGGCGGGGAGGGAGGTGCTCTCAGATGTGGCGTGGGCTGGGCCTGTGGAGTAGCGAGGTGGGAAGCGACGGGGGGGCTGAAAACGCTGCCTCAACACTCCAAATCCTCATCACCACCGACTGCACCTTCCGACGACTCTTTTCGCGTTCCTGCCACAACCACGGCCCTGACCAACCCCAAACTTCGTGTGCGCCCTCTACCAACCTACTGCTTTCCTCCGACACCAAAATCTCCCATGCAACCTGCCATTCCACCGCACAACCACGACCGTTAGAGCACCAGCACACGACCGCGACCGAGTGTGGGCATGGGAAACGCTCGCCGGGCCTCTGCAGATGGTGCATCTGATGAGCCAGATGCCCCAGGCGCCTCTTTTCTTTCTCGCGATGGAGATGGAGATGTTGGTGTAGAGAATGGCGTTGGGACTCCCGAACCTAGCGGTAACAAGACACAGTTGCCGTCAACAGCAGAAGCAGCAGATGAGCCTGCCACCACGACAACTCCAGCCGTTGCTGAGCCTTCATCGTCCACCACCACCGCCACGATAACGACCGCAACGACGACCCCGTCCACCACCAAACGCCCCAGAAAACGCAAGCATGACGATTCTCCGCCATGGAAGAGTGCCACCACCCAGACCCCGACCGTCATCTATACCGACGATGGCCGACGCCGCTCCGGACGCACCAATCTCGCTCATACGGAGGTCATGAAGCCGCCGCCAGTGGCCAATACTCCGACGCGTCCTGCCCGAGGAGCTTCAGCTAAGCAGCAGAAAGACGGTGGAACAGCAAGATCAACAGCCTCACGCTCTCGCTCGCAGTCCACGTCCCAATCACAGCCGAACAAAAGGGCCAAAACCACTGCCCAGCCATCACCGTCATCACGGACATCGAATCGCATCGCAAAGACGGCAACGCCGAGCTCTGCACGGGGAGCAGCAAAGTCACCACAGTCGAAGAAATCTACGTCTCGGCAAACAGCCAATCCCACCCGTCAACGCGGCGCTTCCAAATCCACCCCATCGAAACCTCCACCAAAGTCACGTCGTAGTCCTGCTGTGGGCACAAGGAAGAGTGCACGCGCGTTGCAAAAGGCACTTGCTGCTGCCAAGGAGGAGCTTGAGTCCGGAAATTATGATGACCTCGACTCGGAGTCAGGTTTCTCAACGGATGGTGAAGTGGAAGTGGACCCAAATGTTCGGCTTCCAAGAGTGAAATTGAGATTCGGCGTTCCGAAACCTGTCATCACACACCCCCTTCAGTTGTTGCCGCCAAAGGAGTATGAGACATTTGAGGACTTTCTCTATGCTGATGATCCGACAAGAACGGAGGAGGGTCTCCAACGGGCAGAGGAGGAGGCACAAGCCGAAGCTGAGGTGCGGAACCGGATAGAGTACGAGGCTCGGCATGGACTTCTCACAATAGAGAACTGCTCGCTGTTCATGCCCGACAAGCAGCCAGAACCACCACGGCAATATGGTCATCACGATCACCTTGTATGCCATGCATTGAAGTTTCAGAAGCTCATGATGAAAGAGAAGCGGGAACACCAGGATTTGATGCGGAAACGAAATGCTGCCGTGATGGCAGAGATACGGGAGCGCCAGCCGCGGACACAGGAGGAGATTGAACAGGAGCAATATGCTATAAACTGGAAGCTCTACAAGGACCAAATCTCGCAGCTCACACGGAAATGGCAAGAAGTCACCAAGGTATGCTTTTCTGGCTAAATTCATGAATCATGCTAACCATTTATTAGGAAGTCGAGAGGCGAAGAAAAGAAAGAGCAGAAGAAGAACGAAGGCAAGCAGGGAAGCAGCATCTTCACCAAATGCTTGAGCACTCGACCCAACTTCTTGATGCACGGCGTGCCGACCGTCCTGAATCGGTGGTGTCCGTATCAGAAATGGACCTTGACGAAGAGATCCTGGATGACGAGGAAGAGTTTGATGAAGCGCTCGAGGACGATCTGGAACAGGAGCTTGGTGACGACGCCAACATGTCTGACTCTGAATCTGATCCTGACCCCGATCCGGATGATGAAGATGCCAATTTGACGGTTGAACAGCTCAGGGCAAAGTATTCCAGTATAACCAATACTGAGGCAGACACACCGGCCATGGGTGACGACGATGATGACCCAGGGACTGATGTTGACATGGACGATGAGCGGTCAGACGTCGGATCAGATACTCCTGTTCCAGAGCTTGAAGAGGTTGACCCAGCCCTCCTGGATGACAGCGACGAATCGATCGACATGGATTCCGATATGGGCAGCGAGGGTATGTCTTCAGAGGGCGAAGATGACGAAAGTGATGACGGCGATACTGGATTACTGGGCTTTTATGGTGGTTTTGCAGGTCTCTCGGCGAAAAAGGCGCAGCCTCGATCGGTGGAAGGTGACCAAACTCTATTACGTGAAGATGAAGAGGAGGATGATCTCGACGTGGTTGACCTGGTTGGAGTACCTAAGGCGTCTGCGCCAGAGTCTAGTCAACCTGCCTCTCCGGAAAAATCGACAGATGTGCAGGAGGAGGAACAAGAATCCGCTGCTATACCTCCGCCTAGTGGGGTTGGTGAGGAGTCTGTTGGCGAGTCCATAGAAATCGATCCTGTGACAGTCCCAGTCGAGTCGGTCGCAGAGACTTCTGAGCCAGCTGTATTGAACGATCCGGAGCCTAGGCAGGAAGAGGAGGATGTCAATATGCTGGAGCGTCCACCATCACCGCCTCGGATAGTAGAGTTGGAGGACGACGGCGTCACGCCGAAGAAACCCGACGACGCACAGCCGGCTCCTGAAAACCAGGAGTCAGTAGATGGCGATACCGCGACCTCAGTATCTCAAGCAGATGCAAAAGATACCGGTGCCCAGTCATCTCCAACTACTTCGCCGGAAGCAACCCCTCAGCCGCATCATGAGATTAGTACACCGATACCATTTCTCCTCCGTGGTACCTTGCGAGAATACCAGCATTATGGCTTGGATTGGTTGGCCGGTCTGTACGAAAACAATACTAACGGCATCCTGGCTGATGAGATGGGTCTTGGGTATGTGCCATTGTATAAAAAATTTGGTACTGTACTGACCTTGTTCTAGAAAAACAATTCAAACCATTGCGCTTATTGCACATCTTGCGTGTGAGAAGGGTATTTGGGGGCCTCATCTTATCGTCGTTCCGACCAGCGTCATGCTCAACTGGGAAATGGAGTTCAAGAAATGGGCACCTGGCTTTAAAATCCTGACATATTACGGAAATCGAGAGCAGAGAGCAGAGAAGCGTAAAGGATGGTTCGATACAAACCTGTGGCATGTTTGCATCACCTCGTATCAACTTGTTCTCCAGGACCAGGTTACCTTCAAGCGGCGGAATTGGCATTACCTGATCCTTGACGAGGCCCATAACATCAAGAACTTCCGATCTCAACGATGGCAGACCTTGCTGAACTTCAAGTCAGAAGCTCGGCTGTTGCTCACAGGAACACCGCTACAAAATAACTTGATTGAGTTATGGTCGCTGCTCTATTTCTTGATGCCGGCTGGCACTACCAGTCTCCCAGCCGGGTTCGCAAATTTGCAGGAGTTCCAGGAATGGTTTGCCCATCCAGTGGACCAGCTGATCGAGGGCGGCCGTGAGGGTATGGATGATGAGGCAAAGCGGACGGTTACGAAGCTCCACAAAGTCCTCAGGCCATATCTTCTTCGGCGACTGAAGGCAGATGTTGAAAAGCAGATGCCAGCCAAGTACGAACACGTCGTCTACTGCAGACTTTCGAAGCGCCAGCGGTACCTCTATGACGACTTCATGTCGATGGCGAAAACACGAGAAACGTTGGCGTCCGGAAACTACCTCTCCATCATCAACTGTCTGATGCAGCTTCGGAAAGTGTGCAATCATCCTGACCTTTTCGAGACTCGACAAATCGTAACGTCATTCGCTATGCAAAAGTCAGTCGTTGCCGATTATGAGATTAAGGAGCTCTTGGTACGGAAACGTCTCATAAATAGCGACCTGACAGACCCGTCATTTGGCACCAACCTGCTTGAATTTGTAGGTCTTGTGCCTGCAAAGAATAACCATCTCACCTCGTACCATGCGAGTTCGATATCAAAACTATCAGCCTCCGAGTTTCTGCGCCAGTATTATAACGAAAAGGCAGCTGCTCTCGAGCCGGCTCCCAAGGATCTCATTACTATTCAAGGTAACATACGATACCAGAAATACCAGGCCGACCTCGAACACCTTGGCCGCCTCAACTCCCGCATCCGCCTTAACGAAATTCTCACCCACCACAAACCTCTTTGCCCCGCCGACCTTGTGGAAGTCTGTACCCGTGATATATCCGTGGGACCTCTTAAACCACCCCCTCGAAACCGCTCGCAAACCACGGAATGGTTCCTCAATCACTCCTCGGCTATCTCGTCTATGATTCCAACCCTTTCTGAACGCGCTGCTTCCCTTGAAACCACCATCATCAAATTCGGCTGCATCACACCCGTCGTCGTGGCCACCGACATGCCCGAGATTGCTCTCACCTCGACCGGTGTTGACCTTGTCCGCCGGGTCCAGCAACGATTCCCATCTGACCCCTTCCACGAATCCCGTATCCGCCTCTCCATCGCCTTTCCAGATAAACGTCTCCTCCAATATGACTGCGGTAAGCTCCAACGTCTCGACCACCTCCTCCGCGAACTCCAAGCCGGTGGTCACCGTGCCCTCATCTTCACGCAGATGACAAAAGTCCTCGACATCCTCGAACAATTCCTCAACATCCATGGTCACCGCTATCTGCGTCTTGATGGCGCCACCAAAGTCGAGCAACGTCAAGCTCTCACGGACCGCTTCAACAACGACCCTAAAATCCCTGTCTTCATCCTCTCCACACGTTCCGGCGGTCTCGGCATCAATCTTACCGGTGCCGACACCGTCATCTTTTACGATCTCGACTGGAATCCCGCCATGGATAAACAATGTCAAGATCGCTGTCATCGAATCGGACAAACCCGGGACGTGCACATTTACCGCTTCGTCTCGGAGTACACAATCGAATCCAACATCCTCCGCAAATCCGAACAAAAGCGTATGCTGGACGACGTGATTATCCAGGAAGGTGACTTCACCACCGACTACTTCCACAAACTCTCCATCGCGGACATGTTAGGCGAAGACGTAGTCCGAGAACTGCACGTCGAAGACCAAAGCACGCACCAACCCATCGTCCCGGGAACCAGCCAACGCGAAATCGAGAAGACCCTCGAACAGGTCGAAGACATTGAGGACGCTGCCGCAGCGAAAGTCGCGCAAAAGGAAGTCGTCGATACAGATGTCGCGGACTTTGAGGAACAGCAGATAAGAGAACGGGAACGGCATCGGAGGAAATCTTCATTATCCGCTGCCACCGCCGCCGCCGCTGCTGCTGCGGAAAGCGCGCCCGCATCGAATGCCGCTACTCCTATCCCAAGTGTCGCGGATACTCCCATGCCAATGGAAGTCGACGATGTTGTACAGGAGGATACTGCTGAGACGAATGTGAATAAGGGTCTGGGACATGATGTCTATGGTGAGGGTTGGGGCAGAGTCGATAGGGAACCGCAGCATATCGATGACTACATGATTAGACAGATGGAGTGGGAGTTGATGGACGTGCCCGTAGTCCTGAAGGATACAAGGGATAAGAGGAAGAGGAATAAGAAGGGGAAGAAGTTTTAGGTGCGGGGAATGTGCATGAGCGTGTAGGCCGAGGTGGGCGCTTTTACTACTATTGCTACTGCTGATGCTGATACTTAATGATAACTTACTACTTTCTGGGGGAAGTCCGTCAAAGATTGGGAGGGGGATTCTATACGATAGGGTTGTATCTTCTTGCTTGTAAACATGTCTTTTTTTGTTGCGGGGTTTCTTTTTTTTTTTTCTTTTTTCTTTTT